>OENT01001015.1:33095-61652 GCA_900239685.1 Rotaria macrura
GGTACAGGGATTTTTTCAAAAAAAACTTTTTTCTCAGAATTATCCACAACGTATATAAATCGACTCAGTTTTTAACGCTGATTCCGAATCTGATATTAGTTTTTAACCAAATCGAGCTTTCTAACAAAACATTGGCTGCAAAAAGGTCTCAAATGCACAAAAACTGCATCCCGAAACTAAATTGCCTAGATATGTCTGAGATGATCAGTAGTTTTGGAGTTTCCCAAAAAGGTTTACCAAGATACTTCATCCGTGCACACATTCTAGGATGACTGATTTGTCTCATTCACTTTTTGAAGTACACATAACTCTCGGACATAAGTCCGAAGTTTCCGCATTTATTTTTATAAATTGAAACTGTACTCTGCAAAAAATATAATCTCATAGATTTTCTCTTCTAAATAAGATTGTAAACTCAATGATTGATTCGAATTTCTACACGTTAAGTACATACTTTGGCTGCTTCTTGATCTAAATTTTTCACAGCTTGTGCACATTTATTCATCCAATAAACACCCATTTCATTTCGAACATTTCCAAATCGTTTCGTCAATAGATTTAAACGTTTTTTTTCATGATCACCAAGATTTCGAACGATATTTATTGCGTATTCATATGCATGTACACTAGCGAATAGATTACGATCGATATTTGATGTTAATTCCGAAACCCATGAAAATTCTTAATAGAAACGAACAATCAGAAAGACACTGAAGAAAATGAAGATTTTTTTTACCCGAAGAATTTCCATCAATGCCAACTTCATCAATAACTTTTTGAATTTCAAGATCAACTTCACTCATGTAATGATATTGTTCACGATATTTTTCTTCTTCTTCTGTTGATGTCATATGTGCAATCATTAATCGACAATCACCAGCAATACTCATTATATATGATAGTAATTTTTTACATTCTGTACTACTATTATTATGATCCATTGTTTGAAGTTTCAA
Source organism: Rotaria macrura (assembly GCA_900239685.1). Taxonomy (NCBI): domain Eukaryota; kingdom Metazoa; phylum Rotifera; class Eurotatoria; order Philodinida; family Philodinidae; genus Rotaria; species Rotaria macrura. The sequence goes on from OENT01001015.1 coordinate 34,052, forward strand.
TTCTGCACCTTTCAAATGTAGAGAAACAATTTTTAAAAAAAGAACTTGAAAACAACAACGTTTTACTGTAACAATTCAATGCTAATCGAAGATAACGTAAACAAGATCCGTAGTTCTTTTCTTTTTCACTTCGATCAACAAGACAAAAATAAGCCGCAGCCGCTTTATGTAGGATAATGGATTTTAAACGATTGTCATTTGTTAAATGATTCTTATTATCAATTAAGATTTTTGATGAATGTCGCGTTGCTTGATACGGTAATGGTACGATCACGTTCGATTTTTTTGTTTCATTCTTTGACGACGTATCTTCTTCATCGGTTTGTTCAGATGTAGAAGCTGCTTGAACTCGACGATGTATTGCATTACTTCGAAGTGCCTATTCAAGATTTTAATATTGATAGACGAGATACCTTATCGCTTTTTTTATTAGAACTCATCGTGTAGACGGAAGTTCTGAGAATAATTTCTTGCATGAGGCTTTTATGTTCATCCCTATCTATTGTTTTTCTTAATCAGCGTGAAAATTCAGAAGAATCAATTATCTGATTATATCTGTTTCACAACGGATGAATGAGTAAGAAACAGAAATGACGTAACTGATTATCATTTCTTCTTATGGATGGTCTCATTTAGAATACTGATTTATGTTCAGTAGAAAGACGAACAATCCTATGATCGCTTCTTCTTTCATGTCATATATTAAACTCTATATTCTTACTTCAACTAAATATTTCAACGCTTCTGTAGCTCGTTTATCTAAATTTCCATGTATTGGTGCGAGACGTTCAACATCAGGATGTTTTCGAAAACGATTTTGTTGTGGTTGTGCAAGTGTTTTAATATCAACACAATGAAATCTATGTGAATCATTTTCTTGTTCGAATGGTAACTAAAAGAAAAAATATTCAGAAGAAAAATTACAAAAAAAAAATATCACTATTATCATACATCATCATTTAATGAATCGGGATCTTGAATATCACTACCATCAGATGTCCAACTTTGTTCACTTACATTATCATCAATATAAAGATCTGACATCATATATGCAGCAGCACAATGATATTCGGGAAATTTCTCTGGATTAAGCATATCGAGACAATGTTTAAGTAATGTTCGTATTGTACCCGATTCTTTTGAACGTGTTTCATGATCCGATTTTGATACCATATTATGAGCCATTTTATAAAATAGAGTAGCAACTGGTAATGTATATGGATTATCATTACCATTCGTTTCACATAAACTTGTTAAATCATATAATTTGACAATATCATCATCGGGACCTTAATCGATGTCGTATTTTTGTTTAAATTAAAAAAGATAATATTTTATTGAATTTACCTTTGAATAACCAATAAGTGTGTCCTTCTTTGGTTGCATTTGCTTTGAGAAATGAAAGAAGATTGGTAGCTAAATCACGTATAACATTAGGTGGAAATTCACAACCTTCACGATAAGGTAGTTCTTCGGTTTTAACGATTTCATACGATTGAACAATACCATCAACATGATAACACATAGCAAGTTCAGGAACATTACACATTAAATTATCAAGCCAACAATCAATTCCAGTTAAAACATTTATAGGTTTATTCATATCTCTATAGGAAACATGAAAAAGAAAACAGTCAATTTAACAGAAATATGTGACATTGGACTGTTATGATGTAATGAAGATTTCTTTGTACGGGATGTATTTTCTTAGTTTTACTACTATAAGCGAAATTTTAAATCGACACAATCGTTCTTGCAATTAGATTCGAAACCTTTTAGATTTTGATTAGTTATACCAGAGCGTTCATTTAGATCAACGATTGTCTGATGGGAAGAAACGAATAGTCATCCTGTTGCTTCGTTCATTATTCTACATTGGAAAAACAGACTGAACTCTAGCTTTTTATATTCACTTCATTTCACAAGTCAGTCAAATACCGAATAAACAATATTGTGACAAAAACACTTTTTTTATCTTTTATAATTATTTGACACTTAATCAATAGTCTCAATACTTGACAATTCATTTAATAGCGAAAAAAAACGATTTCTACAGAAATGATAGAAGATCTTCTATCGTGAATGAATTTCCTTGACATAGTCGACATTTTAGAAATATTCAAGGCTAATTTCAATTGGTCGTGTTATCATGCTCGACTTTTATGACATCTCAGATATTAAACGTATAAATGTAATCGATTATCATTCATCTACAGTATCGATACGCACGAAAAGTAAATTCACGTTGTATGAAGATACTTGAAAATTCGTAACACACTCATATAACCCGTGTCAAATCTATTCTGTGATCTTCGTGTTTCATCTACCTTAAACGTAAACTAACAGCCGGATGTTGTTCATCACCGAATATTGGTAAATCTGAACCAATTAACATTTTCATATTTTCGAATGTCCAATTGACTGTTCGTTGAAATGGTGATGACGATTGTTTCGTATGATTTTGATCATTTTCAACACGATTGTTTGCATCAAAAAGATTTTTCATTTGTTGAAGTAATGTTGCAGCTGTAACTTGACTTGTTGATGATTGACATTCTTCATTAGTTGTATTTGAAGGTGGCAATTGTGGTATTTCTATACTAGAATATTCAAAATAGGAAGAAGAAAAAACAAGAGTGAAATATCCAAAACAAATAAGAATAAATGAATAACCTTTGACATAAAAATTTAACAAGACGATCTTTACGTATAAGTTCATCACGTGTTTTATTCTTTTTATAAATATGCTTTACTGCAATATTACGTAAAATTGTATCAAGAAAAAAATCTCGAAACCATGTCCATTCATTCTAAGTAAATGAGATAAACATAATAGAATATATTCTTAAATAAATTATCGATTACCTTTTCCAAACGTAATAAATGTGAATGTACATCGAATTCATCGAGAAGTATTGTTCGACCAAGACGATGTACCATCATCGATATTTGACTATGTTTATTGAATGATACTTTAAGTAATTTTTTAATATGCTATCAGAAATACATGAAGAAACAAAGTTCGAATATTATTTATGTAAATTGACTAACTTCTGCATCGGTTATAAGATCAACTTCACCCAAACTGTCTGTATTTGCATTTGCCCAACGAAAACTAGAAAAGAGAAAGAATATCCAATGCTATAAATAGATAACTAAAAATTTATAATACCTTCCGAAGATATCATCATGATTAGCTCGTTGTTGAAGCCAGTATGAGAGTAATATTGCAATATCACTATTCCATATGGGTATTTCATTCAGATCTATCATAAGAAAATTGATTTCAATATGCAAAAGAATACTATCGTTTATACCTGTATCTTTGTCCAAAAAAGTACATTTGAAAAACGGAAATGTAGATGATGAATTAACAGAAACTAGACTTGATGACGAAGATGATTCAGCCATGGCAAGTTCAATGTAACCCGAATAAAAAACAATCTATACAGAGTAGGAGAGAAGGGAAAATTTCGTTTTTCGGTTGTATGCTGATTGACTGAGAGAAAAACACCAATAGAATTCATTCTTGATCGCTAGCATTTATTGGATGTTCACCATAACCAATCACAACTACGTCAATTTAGATTACTATCGTTCAATTGAAGGATAAATTTTCATTATGAAATCGTAATAATAAAAGTAAAAAAGAAACATTGAGGACAATGTCAAATTTTCTAATCTTATCAAGTCACACTCTATTCAGCTGATTCTATGTTTTGCGTCTTCATATTGCTTGATTCTCAATCAGTCTGGATGTTAACTAGATAAGTATATCTAGCATATGAGTAGCGGTATTGAGCTCTTTATTTCGATCTTTTCCAATTTAATCCATCTAAGCATAAGTTAGTGTCTTCTATAGCATTAAATTATCTTGCTTGGATTGCTGATATTCACACAGCACTACCCATAGACATTGTTCAGTTATCAATGATGAATAACAGAGAGCAACTGATTATATTAAAATCATTTTACTGTTCATGTACGTGATTAGCCGAACCTATCTGATCACATGATTTTGAGTCACGTCTAAATGTTGATCTGAATGACAAAGTCAAAAACTTGGGTTTTTAGATAATATGGATGATTATCGTCAACGTAAAGAATTATTTGTTAGTAATTTAAATGGTACGAATCTTGTTGAAACAGGTTCTATTATGATATGTGTATGTGCACCGTATTTTCTATGTCAAATATTAAAATCAACAAATACGAAAAAATTCTCACTGTTTAATTTTCTATATGAATATTTCATTGTCGTTGTTCCATTGATACTTGTTTGTACTTTACTATCATTTACAAGTTATTTATTTCATATTCTTATTTGGTCAATAGGATTTTTAATTTATTTTACTAAAACCAATTCATCTAAATCAATTGTTCTAACAAACACTAAAGTCTATTCACGTACAATTGAATTATATCGTGGTCAAATATTTATTTCAACATGTATATGTATACTTGCCGTTGATTTCTCTATATTTCCACGACGATATGCTAAAACAGAAGATTATGGTTATTCAATTATGGATCTAGGTGTTGGCCTATTTGCCATTGGACATGGTATGGTTAGTGCAGAAGTTCGAAATAAAGAAACTAAATTTAAAGAATTATTTCTTGAAAATTTAGTTCTATTTCTATTAGGTGTCATACGTTTCATATCAATAAAATATTTTTCATACGTTGAACATATTAGTGAATATGGTATTCATTGGAATTTCTTTTTAACATTATGTTTTATGAAATTAATTGGATATTGTTTATTGAAAATAACAAAAAATATTCTCTTATTAATTATTGTGATATTAATTTTTCATGAATTTATTCTATTGAAATATTTTCAATTCGATAATTATTTATTATTATCGAATAATTTACGAAAGAATTTTATTGATGCTAATCGTGAAGGAATATATTCATTGAATGGTTACATTTGTTTGTATTTAATTGGAATTCAAATAGGAAGATTTATAATGAAAAAAGAATATGAACAAAAATTTAAACAAATGAGTATTGTATTCTTTATTCTAATGATATTTCTATGTACAATTAGTTATAATGCATCAAGAAAATTATGTAATTTATCATATATTACAAGTACGACAGGTTTAGCTTGCATGTGTTTAGCTTGTTTCAGTATAATTCAATGGTTATTATTAAGATATGATTATTTAACTGAATCGATTTTAATAAAAAATGTCAATCAAAAAGGTTTAGATGTATTTCTATTAGCTAATGTATTAACAGGAATAATTAATTTAAATATAAATACAATTGATACATCAAATTTCATATCAATAATGATTATTTTAATTTATATGTTTATTGTTACCATGTATGCATACTTTTGTCCATCGTTAATTAAGTTTTTTATGAAATATTTAAAGTTATCGAAAAATTAACGATTGTTTTTCTTTGTTGTATTTCTAATAAAAGCAGCTTATTCTAAGTTTAATTTATTGAAGATTTTATTAGTAATTATTGAACAATAGAGCTGACAATCTTAAGCCTCGTTTTGAACGTTGACATTTATTGTAAACAATTATTCGTCAGTGTAGATGACAACAGCCATAAAAAGTCAGATTGGTGTCTTAAGGTTAGCGAACCTCTGTGTAGATTTACCGAATATCCAATTTGCACTTATCGTCAGGATATTGATCGAGCTTAAGCAAGCTTTCAAATTTGACTAAAACTAATTGTTCATTTATTAAAGAATTCTATGTGAAGTTTTCAACAAACCGCTCTTGTATTTGTTTGTGACAAAACAGTTAAGCCTCATGCTAAAAGTATTAAAACTTACATATTTAAGTATTAATCAAATATAAAATAAAATGTTGATATGCGATACTTCAATGAGGTATAGGAATACTTCACACTCGAGATAATTGCTAAGTCATGCAGTGTTTCAAACAAATCTGCTATTCTTAGTTACGATTCATGGTAGATAGTCGATCAATAGTAAAAAAGATGGCAGGGATAGAATGAATAAAATATTTTCTTCTTCATCATCAACTACCAAAAATTCAAGTGTCTAGATAAAAAGATACTGAAGACGCGTACACGGAAAAAAATTCGATGATAATACTAATGTACACAAGTTTTAATAGAGCAGATTAGATGAAAGCAAAGATCCTTGTTTACAGAATAATTTAGATTACGAAGAATCATTAATACGAATACTTCAAAATGTTTGTTAATCTCACTGAAGGATATCAATAGTCAAAAGATGAAGTTGATAGCTTCCAATCAGTAAGAATAACTTCTTCAGTTAGATCGTGATGATTTCTTTAAGTAGGAATCCACGTGAATTGTTTCTTTTTGGGTGGTTATTATTTTTTGAAACGAATACGTAGAAAGAAAAAAGATGTGCAGCATTGCACTCTTTTTCTTTCTTTCTTTCTTCTCTTCTCGTTTTTTGGTTTTTTTTCTTTTTAATCATCGTGGAGACACTATAGACGGTTATACTACTATCAATGAAACAATTCATGAAGTGAAATAGAAAAAAAGCGAACGATATATATCGTATGATTTTCTGATCGACTGGATCAATATCAATACTCATGCTGTTACATGACTCGGCCTATCATAATTATAGTTGATCGTAGAGAGTGAGAATTTTTGTAAGATTCGATCAGATGTTTGATTACAAAACTTTGACAATGCGGTACGTATTCGGATTCATTAATAGACATGTCGAACGTTTCAGCATTGGTTGATATGTCGCAAGCTCATACAGTCGACAGCTGACGGTAGCAATACAATGAGAAACGATTATGCGAATATAGCAGACGACTCATGTCCCATAATTGCCTGACAACAAGGCATCACAACGTTATTTAAATTGTGCATTAAAGTAGCATTCACTGAAGTGATTGAAAAAGTTGAATGTAGTTCTATTCAAGTGAAATAACGTATGTGTATGTTACTTGCCATTTTCTAAACCGATGGAAATGCGCGTATTAAAAAGAACGCCTGGAGTTCTTTTGAGATAAACTAAGCAGCTTCTGTAGATATTTGTAGACAAGGTAAAGGTTTAATTTAAGTATGATTGTTTCATTCTGTTAGAAAACTGCTAAATTGTAATTATTGAACTATGGTTTAGAACAACATAGTTTTACTTATTCGAAAATATTTTAATAGTTTCGTCACAGACGATACGACAGCAGAGAAAAATGAACATTAACGGAATAAATCTGAATAAGGATGTCTGAATCATGAAACAATTTTTCAGATTCATTCATTCTGAACAAAGACAATTCCTCGAAATTTTTGTCTTTTGACAAATAGAAAATTGAAATTTATATAACACATAACAATAGTACTCTCATTACAACAATAGTAAAGTATGGGTTACAAATTGTGTTTTCATAATTATTACACATCTCAAGTGTTCTGTTTTTAAATACTCACCTAGTTACTGAATACATATCACAAGAGATTTTATGTCAAACTGTGCCAAAATCTCATCTAGAATAGACATACTACGTACTGCAAAATAAAACACGTTAACGGCACAGGCATACCGATTCATATTTAGTCGATGATCTATTTTCCATGTGATTTAGCTGAACAGTAGAAGAAAATATCTTGTTAAAATTAGATTTGATATTTAAAATGCCGTTTAAAAATATTCACTGTAACGGTTTTTGAGCAATAAATATAAGTAAGGAGAGTTCTATTCGTTGAAGAGATTTAGAAAAGTAACTGAGCTATGTAGCGATCGAATATTTACTAAGGAAATTATGTTCGGACAAGCACGACACTTTAGCATGATAATTGTCGAATTTAGATCTGCAAAGAAGAGACTTGTCCGCAGATGATAACAGAGATTTTAGTTGAAAGTTTTCCTGATACTCTAATCTAGTGTTTCTTCGAAATGGTATTATGGATTCAAATGGAATTTACTGCTATTGAACTACACCCATATTTCTAGTTGATGCAAGTTACTTGTTTCGTAAATCGAGTTTAAGCAGATGGATTCGTGGAAAGGAAAAAATTATTTCGGATATTCACTTCATTTGAAATTCTATAATTTCACAGTGTCTCATGTACGATTAGTACATAAATGTCATAGGTTAAGTTAAAGCCTAAATACGACCTCATCATTAGAGGGTAAATGCTAAGTTTGGAATTAAGAATCATTGTCAACTGGACGAGTGAAACTTCAAGTTCTGTTAAGCAATTAATAGCTGAGTCATATTTTACATTCATTCATGATTCTCTATCAATGACGTTTCAACTTTGTATCCTAGCTAACTTGCTTCTATAATGATAGAGAAAAGTAAGCACAAGCTAGGAGTGTCATATTCCCATTACTGTTACCAGTAAGTGGTAAGTGATACTACTTACCACTTACCAGTAAGTGGTAAGTGATAAAGATTATCATGTAAAAATAAGTAATTGATGAGTAAACTAATTACTGAACACCATTAAATATAATATTTTTCAATCATAAAAACACTTACCGTTACCTTGGTAAGTGGAAGTGGAAGTAATAGTAATATGACACACCTAGCACAAGCCTACTTTGTCCGTGTATGCAAGATTCAGACAGATGAATTGTGTCATATACATGTTTTCTCGGTATTGGAATACGATATCATTCGATTACTTCAGAATATTCTCGTTTACATTAACACTATGTATGAGAACTAAAAGGTTCATCTTATTTTTAGATTCAGTTTATACTATTCAGTGTAATGTTGAATGAGTTGACTCCACGACAAGTGAACCGGGACAACAATGGTAATACAAAAGACTATTTCTTGATAATTTTACTGTTCTATAGTTTATTTAGAAATGCCCGATCAAGATCGAATTTCTGTCGACACAGAAAGTAATGATAATACAAACAGTGTAATTAAATAACCATTCGATTGTTAAATTTTGCTCAACATTCTCTTTTTCGCTGGTTGTTCTTACGGTTTTCAGGAAATCATCTAAATTCTTGTCATCAAAAAGATTTTGTCTTCGACTCTTTGATCGTTTCAATTTTACATCCTTTCTCATTACTATGTTCATGCAGCCAACGTTTTAGTTTTAGAATATGTAGTGAAGTTTCGAGAAACTTGATTTTGTAGATCATCTTCAAAACAGGTTTTGTATATGAGAATTCCATAGATTTGAGTGAGGTTCTTAAAATTATATATTGGAATCATTTCTGGAATTTCAATCGAATAAGAGCCAATCAAAATGCATTATACTAGTATGCCCATAGTTTTCGAAGACACGGGATAACTTTTGATATTTATTTCTTCGGTCAAAAATTGAGACGGACAACTTTTTAAATCTCTATGATAAATATTGCCAAGTCAATTTCCGATGCCATCTGTCGTAAATTTATCCGACGAAGACTCGTACTCTGATAGATTTCGTCCATCTGGTCAGGTTTCAAGAGTATCATAGATATCATAATTAGAAATCACATCAGGCATGTCGAATGATTATATTGTATGGTTCACATCAGAGCTCCCAATAGGTCACTTTTTTCAGGTCCTGTCTGACCTGGTGCCTGGCATGGTACATTGAAGCATGGCCTGGCCTACAGGCCAGACATACACGAAACCAAAAAAAGAATTGATGCTTCTTTATATAACACATATCCATTCGGTTCAGTATTTAGTCATCATGTTGAAGATTAATGTTGCTGTTTATTTCTATTTTCAAGGGAATTCCCTTTCCTGAGTCAAAATTTTCAAATTTTTCGTTTCTTGTTTTCTTCTGCTGTATATGTGCTTTGAAGTGTACTCTATCTACTGGAGATGCTTTGAGACTTTAATTATTACCTTACAGTAAAAAAATCGATAATATAAATCGATTACCGTAGAGGTATAGGACGTTTTTCTTTCTTTCGTAGTTTTCTCGAACCTGTTTTGTAAGTAAAAATTCACAAAATTTCCCCGTTTCTCAGGAATGAGATATTTGATCTACCTGAAATTTTTTCTACAAGTAACAAATAGTGTTACTAGTACCAATTTTGTTCTTATTTAAAAAGAACATTCTTGCGCTGGACTTTGACAGGTCTTACGAAGGAGGCACTATTCAAACAATTTTTTTATTCAAAGGGGATGATAGAGAAAGAATTCAAAGCAATAGGCATCCTAAAGTGCTTCTAGTGTTTGTAAAAAATTTTCAGCTCTATTGAACATACAGCAGTCAAGAAGCTGGACAATTAGGGAGGCAATTTTTAGTCCTTGTGAACCCGATATTTTCTTTGAACAAGTATTTGGAAACGTGAGTTTATGAAAACGTTTAATTTATTGACCCAGATCTATCTACTCGGAAAGTTTCAAACATTTTTGATGAGCCACTCTTAAAATGTGCTGCAAAGAGGAAGGCACACCCGTAAAACAATAATTTCAAATATGTGCCCTATATATTACAAAATAAAAACTTTGTGAATTAACACCACTAACACTTCACAAAAGAAACGACCACTATTAGACAACTTCAATAGGTTAGGTTATTTTCCATATTTAAAACAAATCTAAACAAAATCAATTGAATGGACTCTCAGCTTTTGCTTAATCCATCGTATTTTCTCTAATAAAAGGTGAAAATTCAATGACTACTTTCTCTTCGTTTTTGTTTTTGTCTTTTTCATTGTATCTTTCGCGATAATCGTTGGAGTAAATCCAGTTCGATCATGATTTTCTTTCTATTTTCTTAATAGTGTAAGTTGCATTATAGTGAAATTTAGTATGACATTGAGCAGATCAAATCATTCTAAGTTAATTTTGAGCAGACTGAACAGTTCAGAACGGCCTGGTCACCATCGGCCTGGCCTGATGCAGACCAGTCTAAAATCTCAAAACTCAGCCTGGCCTGCACTATAATACAAAGAAATAAAATGATGGCCTTTTTTCGTGCAACAAAGATTTTGAAAACATTGCTGTAATGCGCAACTCAATTCATAGGTAGAGATGAATCCACCGATTTCATACGACGGCTAGATTGTTTGCATTAGAATACTGTGTAGTATAGGAAAAAGCTCGTTGTTGAAAAAATACCGAATCTTATCCTATGGATTAGTTCTAATAGTAAAATAATATATTATTTTTAGCTGAATCTATGAGTGATCAAATTAGTGGAGATGAGATCGATTTACGACCATTAATTACAAGTACAAGAATAGACTCGTCAAGGCAATCTAACATTGAAGAAGATGACACGAGCAATTATGAAAGAAATCGATCTACAATGAAGAACAGAAGAAAATGTCTTTTGTTCAGTATGATTCTTATCTTGATTGTTACCAGTGTTATGCTTTTGTTTGTCATCATCACAATAAGAGTCAAAGCGAATCAACGAAAATCAAAACATATTCACATTTTAACAGGTACTCATCTCATACGTATATATACAAGTAATAGATGCATTGAGTCTTTACATTAATTTTGTGATGTTAATTTAGTCATTTCTTGTAAATAGGAATCAATGAGAAATATGTTGCTTAAGTATGAAAGATTGTAATTTGTTTTCTACAGATTCAACAGGCAATACTACATCCATGACAGAAACAACTGCAAAAAAAGTTTTATTTATCATTGCTGATGGTATTCCTGCAGATGTTATAGAAAATGTTTCGACTCCGAATATTGATAAAATTCGGAAAACTGGTTTTTATTCAAGGATCTATGTCGGAGGGGATAATGGTACTTACACAGAAACGCCTACCATTTCGGCTCCGTGTTATATGGATCTTCTCACGGGTACATGGGGAAATAAACACAATGTTTTCGATAATAATAGTACACATCCAAATTATCATTATAGAAATATATTTCGACTGTTAAAAGAAGGACAACCTGCTAGAAAGATTGCCATCTTCTCACAATGGATAATCAATCGTGTCAAACTCATCGGTGAAGGACTATCTGAAGCCGGTAATATTGTGTTCGATTACAAATTCGACGGGTATGACTTGGATGAAATCGCATATCCTCACGATCCAGAAGAAATCTATATCTATAATATCGATCATCGTGTGACTGACGAAGCTTCAAAATGTATCAAGACACATGGACCGGATGTCTCTTGGGTTTATCTAGACAATACAGATGCGATAGGACACCGTTTTGGTGACAGTGAACAACTCAATCAAGCAGTCGTCAATCTTGATAATGAAGTAGGACAGATCTGGGACGCTATAGAGAACAGGATAACATATTTTAAAGAAGATTGGTTATTCATTATTACAACAGATCATGGTAGAGATTCAATAACTGGCAAAACTCATGGTAGACAGTCGTTGAGAGAACGAACAACTTGGATAGTAACCAATATAAATGAAACAAATCGATATGTTCATAATTTTGAACCTGCTATAGTTGATATCTTGCCAACTATCATAAAATTTCTAAATCTCACTGTTCCACTTGAAACGCAACGAGAACTAGATGGAGTGCCATTAATAGGAAAAGTGTCATTGATTAAACCTGATGCCAGTTTAAATGGTGATATTTTAAGAGTTCGATGGAAAGTTATAGACCCCACAGGATATGTCAAATTATGGCTTTCAACCACAAACTTTTATCGAAATGGTATAGCAGACGAGTACAAATTAGTCATTACAATACCGATAGACAGACAAGAAGTTATAATTAATATCCAATCGTATCCATCGAATTTCTACAAACTTGTACTTGAAGGCCAGTATAACACAGTGAATAGATGGGTATTTAGGCCGTGAAGTTACTATCCAAGTATTATACTTTTAAACATTCGAAAATCCATACATATGGTGCATTGTGCGCGTTATATATTGACATGTTGTTCACGATTTTCTGAAATTTTCTCGGATTCTTTTGATATTTATGTATATGTTGGGTGTTGTTATTATATTTTTTACTTTCTTCGTTACGTTAGATATTCTAAGATACGGTGTGAATGCCGCTTAATAAACAAAATCCACACACCCAGAGTCATCCATGTCTTCAGCATTCTATCACTAGAAGACACTGCGTCAGCACTCCGTGTAATCATGTTGAGCATTCAGCAAGTATCACTTAATGAATGCATATAACTGCAGTAGTAATCACTTCTATGGTGAGAATCGAAGTCAAGATGCTAGTCTTCTTTCCAACCACAACTAGACCCTCAGAATAAAACTGACAATCTTTTCCGAGAACACGAAGTTAAACTTTACTTAACGATAAGTACGGAACCCCAGTTCAATCATTCACGGCCGTATACCTATTTCTCATGGCGAAAAACGTTGAACGTATTTTGTAGTCATTTACCATCGCCACAAAAGAAGTCTTGCAATAAATTACGATCGTCATAAACGCTGCGCGTGAAGAAACCGCGTAGACGGTCGCCTTAACTACACACCAGCAGTAAACGATGGTCAAATATTACCGTGAACGATCGGATACGATTACTGTAAAAGATTGGGAAAACGAGTGCCGTTTTATTTTACCGTATTCGTTAGTAAAATTTCATTTACGACGAAATCTATTCTCTGTCATAATATCGAGAGGGGAAAACACCTGGTCGCTTTTGATTTTTTTTATCAGCTTTATCAAAAAATCCGAGAAATCAAACATATCAATCGCAGAATTTAGCTTCTATATTCTTCAGTTTTTGAACCATATAATGGAACATTCCTATAGGTTGTCGAGGTCGAGGATCTTGAATGTGAAGTTCAATTGAGCAAGCAGCCTCCCCGTTCGTGTAAAATTCGACCAATCAGAAACCAGCTTCTTTATTTTTCGCTTTTTGAAGCTTTTGAGGGTAGATTGCTGTTTAGGCTATCGAGGTAGGATTTCGAGCCTGTCCAGGTCGAGGCGAGCGGAGTGAAAACACGTTCGAAAAAGGCAACATCTGTTGGCGAACGTGCTGGATACAAGCATACGACCACATTCAGAACTTCTTGTTCCTAACGTCACGAGATGTGCAGAACGCACCGTTCCGAATGGTAAGTGATGTTCGGAACAAGTAGTTCTGAACGCGGTCGTATACTTGTTTCCAGCACGTTCGCCAACAGATGTTGCCTTTTTCGAACGTGTTTTCACTCCGCTCGCCTTGACCTAGGTGAGCTTGGTTTCTACATGTGGTCACCCCAATGACTACGACTTTGACGAATCAGAGAAATGACGTTTCAGTAACTACCGAAAAGAAAGATTTTCCTAAGGAAATTGTGTTTCCCAAGAAAGCTCGGCTAAAGGTAATGCGGCCAAAGAATTCGATTCTCTTATCACTTTTTCTATGTTCAGCTTTCAGTTGGACAACGGTTATTTACTCGGAACTCCCCAGGTCGAACAGAACGATCCGTAAACGGTCGTATACGATGAGAACACGGCCGATTACGGCGTCGTATTATCCCGTTTTAACAAGGTGAGTAATACGGCCGTATGTTCTATAGAATACGATAGTATTACGCTGTCTTTACGAGGGTTTTACGGCGTATATACGGTGTCCGTGTACGTCCGTAATACTGACCTTGTTAAAACGCCATAATACGGCTTAAAACGGTCGTTTAACCGTGGTATACGATGTAAAAACGACCGTTTACGATACTGTAACGGTGGCCGTTTTGATTGACCTGGGTCCTACTTTAATGATGTTGACAGTTATTCTCAGCGGTTCTCGAGGGTAGCAACGGCAAGCCCCTCAGAAGATCTTTTCCTCTCCATATTAACGGATAAAAGATCAGCATGAAAGTTTGGATGATTTTGGCGAATAAGGCACTAAGAATCCATTTATATATGTGTTCCATTTCACAATCAGGCTTCGGATAAACAACGGAACCCGTAGAAATAAGCGGTCTGTCAGAATATCCATTGGCTTACAATTTCTGATTTTGAACCACTATGTCATGAATTGGATAGTTTCTTTATGAAAATCAATGAGAATCACCTGGGTTGGAGGCAAAAGAGGATTAAAAGAATTGAAGTTTTTCATTCAAATGCAATAGGGTGACTAATCATCTGAGAACGTTAGAAAGAAACGTATTCAGCCGGTTGATTCATGTGACTGGCTGTATTCGCCATCCTCGAAATACTGTCGGTCGACTGCCCAACACAGAAAACATGTGATCCGGAAAAGTTTTGCGTAAACGTTTTCTTGTTTTTCATGAAATGCTAAACGAACATTTCTTGTTCTCTGAGGACGAAAAACCGTTATCAACCCATTTCGGGGGTACACCGTACCCCACAAAAGACAGAAAAAAAAGAGCATTTGATACTTGAATTATTTATCGGACAACAAAAGGGAGGATGGATGTATCAGCCTTTGTCTCATTTGGTCCCTCCTGAAAAATTGTATAGTGTCCTCTATCTCCCCTATAGCGGAACAAAACATTCTGAAAAAAAGTTCAAAATAAGGATATTGCGCACTTCGAAAAGTCGTGTGTAAGGACAGAAGGGATTTGTTGCGCATCTTCTTCCAACTTTTTAAGTTCCAGGTAGGATGCTCGCTGAAACCCCTGCTACAACTCCTTGTTCAAGATTCTTCAGCTCCTTCAGTGATCATGCAGACAAGTAAGTACAATATCTTAGTAGATCCAACAAATCTACCTAGAACTTCTCTGTCACACCAGTTCTTTGTCTGGAACATCACTCAAGCAACAGTAAATAACTTTAAGTTATTTTCGAACAAATTAAGCACGCGATTACTATAGCATTGTCTTTGAATAAGTGCTCTAAACAAATATACTGCAAATCTACACTACGCAACACAATTTAATACTGTATTAAGAAAAGAGATTGGCTGAAAATTGAACACACTTTTCAAGATAGTATTAAAGTTAATGCACCAATGAGAATCTAATTGGAGATACTAATTAAAATATCTCTCTTTTCTATTGGCGACTTCTCCACTACTGAACACTGCAAAGCAACACTCTGTCTCGAAGTCCTGGATTCTGATTCATGCATTAACTTTCAAATGAGGACACATAAATTTAATACCGTATTATTTCTATAGTGTAGACGGGGTCTTATTGTTTAGCTTTTATGGTTATACGGTGTGTAATTCGAGAATTTATAGGTGCAATGTACGAATAATAAATATACTCTTATGTTGAGAGCGCCGTTTGTTTGTACTTTTCGTTTTGTTTAATCATTGTTATCTTTTAAACAGCGCAAAACGGGAAAATGTGATAAAACGGTTAAAGGAGTTTCGAACCGAACCGAACCGATTTAATTTTCAAAAAATTTTAACCGCACCGAAATCGGTTTGGTTCGGTTAGAAGTCGACTTTAGTCGCATCTCTGATACCAATGTGCTCACCTCAATCTACTATAAAAGTGTTATTTGATGGCGTATGGTTAAAAAACACGTTTAATCGACAAATGGTCTTCTTTTAACTTTGAAGTGCATATTCTGGTAGAGAATATTTGAGGCTATATAGACGGCCAAACTGACCCTTCCAGCCACTTTAAGGTGGCACTCTTAATAGTTGGTTGTACTAGATTATGTACTTACGTCCTTGAACAAGTAACTTCTTTTACAGTAATTTGAGTTACAAAGAAGGAATATTCTCGCATAACAGATCCGTTCATGGCTCTGTTATAGCCTGAGCCCGTAAGGCCTGGACTATTAAAAGCGTACGAAAGCCATTGATATGATGAATGAGTCAATTGAACGCAATCCATCCAGTTTAAAGGTGCAAGTGTGTTTATTGAATAACAAAACCTTACAGGATCGGTGGCAAATACCCAAAGCCAAAATGCAGAGAGAAATTCACCTCCTATGGCCTATGAAGAACGAGTCCTCATGAATAGACTGCAAATTAAAGTAAACCTTACTTGACTTCTTCATTGAGTATTGGCTTCTACTACTACACTCTTATTATAGAACATCCAAGCTACGCCATATGTATCTTGAAAGAAAGAATCGTCATGAAATCCTACATTCCAACTTGTCACATTATTGGTTCCGGTCACATGGAAATAACGAAGTTGAATTTTCGTTTTGACAAAAGAAGAATTAAAAGCAGAAAGAATTTGATTTTGATGATTAGTTGAGGCGAAATAAGTTTCATTAGGATACGTATGCCACTTACCCCAATGACCAAGAAAGTCTATTTGCCAAAATCCAATTCTGATACCTCCATCGTATATGTGACCCTTAAATGAGTGAGAAAAATGAGCGAAGAGAGATTTGAAAGAGAAAAGACCTAAAGCTCTGATGAGAGTGATCATAGTATCGATCACAGTTTGATTATTGTAATCAGGAAAGAGCTTTTGGCTCGATGATTGAAAATATATACTAGAAAGTTAGATTTAGTTGTTTATTTAATATAATATCGATATTAAAATTCCCTAAGTTAGCCGGTTCCAAAGAAAATCGGGTAGAGATGAACTCAAATTTCGTCCAGGATAATCGCCGTACAGTCTGACATTAATATGACGATTCCTTCTTGCAACATTCGTCAGAACAGTATCGATGGAAGAAAAATTGAATGAGTTGCAGCCAAAAATTGAATCTTTCATGGAAAAGCAATAATTCTCCATTGAAGGAGAAAAATTGACAGTAGGTTGATACCTTGTTCCATAATAATAATTAGGAACGAAACTTTTTAATGGATTCAAAATGATCACGCTCGTATCAAAACGGTACGTCCAATTATAAGATATCACATCAGCAGTACTTTCTATGAAGAGAATAAGAAATGATAAAAAATTACCTTCATTTCGAAATTGGGTTTTGGTAAACGAAAATGCTTCTAGCATGACTGATTTTCTGACACGTGCATAAGTTTTCGCCAAATTGTGAACCTTGTTCTCATGAAAAGACTTGAAGTATATTTGATCGTAATCTATATATAAAAGTAACAGAGTCTGAGAAGAAATTTGCAAGTATTGAAACAACCACTAGCAGATGAAAGAAAATGCATGTTATCTCAAATGCTTTTGTAAAGGACTAGAGTCACCGTCTGAAAAACTCAGAACAATTTTCTTATTAAGAAGCTGAAAAGAAAGTCTACAGAAAGTAAAATGAAGGGTATACGCGTGCGTGGCAGTCTTTCATTCCAGTGTGTCCACACTCACACCAAAAACACTTGAATGCGATGCTCTCCCATTGACTTTCAAATGACAAACTCATTTTATTTTATAAAAACCCTCTCTTCAGTCGAGAAAGTAACATATTTCAGAAACACCTGGAATAATGCAGAGTAAAAACTCATTAAGCTAAAATATAAAAGCATTCAATCTCTAATAAGTTGAAACATAAATACAATATTTTTAACCTTAACAAAATCAAGCCAAAAGAAAAGAGGATCGATGAGACCATAACTGTAATTTAGATAAAATAAAATTCTGATTCTACCTCTCATTTTAATACTCATTAAGTAGATGCTCTTTTCAATTTTCTTTTTTTCATACAGCTATGAAGCCAATGGAATCAAGTTACTTGTAATCTATATTTAATACTGCTTTTAATGATGGGACTAATAAATATCAAGTGGGAAGTGAAAAAAATTTTAAAAAATAGTAAATAAATTGACATCAAGCATAGAAAGATCTAGAAGTGGTATTTGACCTCAAATTTTATTTTGAAAAAGTGAAGTCAAGTAAACTTGCCAACGTTACCTCAGTTAGGGAAGTAAACTGTTCCTATTTTATTGATGAAGGAACTGCCTCAAGGGTCGAATTGTCGTACATTCGAGTCGTTGTGTCCTATCCAGTCGCATGACCTATGAATATCTTGCGGTGTTGTGGTATGACGACGGCGTTGGAAAGTTACTTAGTTCGATGATGAAAATTGGTGAATGTTAGGATAATAATTATCCAATCTATATGAAAGACTTTACATCCATGTTTTTGAATACAAGTCAGTCAGTATCTGAACAAGAAGTGAACGTACTTATGATACAGCGCATTATTCTATTGTATTCCTTCCATTGAATAAACCCTATTTCCGATTTAATGCAAAACAACGATGGGATACCGATGTTGGCCTGACTAATAGTTCGATTTCACTACATAGACCCTGCACGTATTGGGTATGAGTGTGGGTGCTCTGAAATATTTCAACGATCTCATACCAACACCCACACCCACCCTTATTATAGCATCTAGAATAAGTTCAAGTTAAGTTCATTTGAAAAGAGATGTTTGAGAAAGCTCCAATTGTTTAAAAGAGCTGTTCGAACATTGCTCTGGTTCATTTAAATGAAGTTCGTCAACGTGAGCCGGTTGACCCCTATTCCTGACTACTCTCCAAGATGATTTTATAGACATTTTAGTCAAAACCAATCTGCCGTCCATAATGCTTTAATTTTTTTGCAGTACACATAACACTCGGATTTAAATCCGAGGTTTCAACATTTTTTTATTAGTATGGTTATTTTCTTGAATTCTGCGTTCCGTTTAAGAGAAACTCATGAGTTAGGACAGAATGTGGATGTCATTATGGAGGCACATGTGAAAGAAGACGGCTATCTACAAATTTTTCTTATAGAAGTCATTAAGTTTTTATGGAAAATCATCTTTCACCCGAATGAATCTTATAGTTTTTTTTAAACTGATACCGCTTTTGTAACTTGCTATCTTGTCTGTGAAATAAGGGTACATCTATTGATGCAAGGTTTCTGAATTTTTTCGAAAATTTGATTCCACTAAATCTTGTGATACATGTAGCGTATCCAAGATTTTCAGTAGGTAATAACACAGAATCGAAGGACGACAACTTTACGCATTAGATCGTTCTCTCAGTTCAAGAATACCGAAATTTTTTACATGTGATTCCTTTCCATGTTAATGATACATAGTCCAATTGTAATCTCCCCTGGTATTCGAAAAGCGCGTGCTAGTTTCATAGAAATCCCTAGTGATCCTCGATTTTCTGTGCCAATTTGTTCAGATTTCGTTATAATCAAGCAAATTGAGCGTTAATATTATTTCAAAAACAAACACACTTGATTATTAAACAAACTATGTAGAAAGCATTTTTGATTTTAAAAATGTTATTCAAATAAGTATCTACTGAGAACCATAGTTCTGTGACATAATATTTTTGAGTGCCCTAATCATCCTTTATAAATGATTTTTAAGTATGGTAAAGCTTGACCATATCGATAAACGATATATTCATTGAATCCTGCCAATATTCCTACGACTGAATGATATCCCATTGGTGCTGCAGTTAAAGTTTTATCAGGTGTTGCTTGTTTTGACTCCTTGCCCAACACTACTTTAGCGTAAAACATAACCCGTGTGCTGTCATTTGGATCAATGCCCGTATACACATGTGACTTCTTTGGATCATCAGCGAAATATGCACCATGGCCTTAATGTTCGAAAAAAGAAGTGAATTACTATTACGAATAACACTAATTCAGAAAATCCTGCAACTTTTTCTATACATTAATGAGATTCGTTTTATATAGAATTCGTTGTGAAATAGTTAGTTATTGTTTTAATCAGAGATCGAAAGGATTCTTCACTCAATCCAATAAGTAGCGTTCCTTTAAACATAACTTTGTTTGAATACAAATTTCCTAATTGCATCTTTCTTATTTAAGAAAATCAAAAAAAAGAAATTCTTTCTAACAATCGGCAATTTTCATAGGATATCTTGATTGTTTTTACCTTTCATAAATTTTATTCATCCCTTCTATTTCTATCTATACTGTTCATTCTTGGTGAAAAGAGAGAAAAGTTAATCGCGATGTAACGAATTATATTTCACTGTGTAGAATTTGCAAATTTTCAGTTTCGTTTGACTTCCAGAATTCTAAAATCAAAGCCCATCGTTTCCTCTAATCTAGTGCTGGATTAATACAAGAAATTATAATATGATAACCTCATTCGTGCTGTGTTTACAAGTATTTGTTTTAGTCTCGATCCTGTTGGAAAATAAGCATAAAAATCGGATAAATATCTGCTCTTAAAAAGCAATTTAACTTTTTTTGAAAACATCGAATTACTTCGATGATCGAAACAGTTCTTCAAAAACATCGCCATCCATCAAGAAATGGATATGGGTGGATTGCGCTGACATTGTAAGTTTGAGAAAAAACATCGAAAAAAACCTAAAAGTGAATATGAAGAATATTTGAGTGGTGCACTAAATAAAGCTCGATAGGTGATACATAAATCCATTACTTTCTAAACTGTCAATTTAATTTCTTTTGAAAAAAGTTGAATTTTATCAAAAGACCCATATTTTCCAAAATAGCGTCACATAATTAAATAAATAATTGTAGAAATATTTTGATAAATAAAATCGCTAAGTGGTGTGGATGTAAGCATTGTGATATTTCTTTCATACTGACACACACCCGCATCACATCCATACCCTCTGAAAATTCTAAAATTCCGTATATGGGCTAAATCAGGCAAAAACCGACATATAATCCATTCATTCGACTCTTTTTCTCCACAAAGTCTTTTTGAATAATTTATTTTGCCATAACCTTATGTAGAATTGTTTGCCCTTTCACGTGACGTTTAATAAAAACTAATTAGCTAAAAGGTAATCAGTGAGTATCTTTCAAACGCTACGATAAAAAAAGTTTGAAAACTGCAGAATAGACTCTGGATTCCAAGCTACATCGATGGTAAAATTTTCACTTAAATCAAATTCCGAAACATATCTTCCAAAAAAGGGGCTTCATTAACAAGCACTTCAGTGTAAAAATAAATCCTGCTATGCTATCATAATTCTGGGACTCTAAGCAAGGATTTGTACAATTTGAAATCTTTTCCTAGCTTTCTGTTTCATTATGAGGATAATCTTTTTTTGGGTAATGTATTCGTACTGCATGACGTCGCTAAGAAATTCGTCACTTCCTTAAAACCAGATAAACTCAACTTATGTAAAAATCTAAACATATTCACGAAAAGTGTTAGATAGATATTTCATTGCTTCAAGAGTCGTCTGTAAGATGCACTTCAATTTTGCGAAATCACGCCGCTAATAAATCGTTTTGCACATATACTAATATCAAATCATTTCACAAAAAAAGTTGATTTTAGAATACTAGAATTTTTAAGATTTAAGAATAAAGCCATTGCTGAATCTTTCCCAAAGATATAGGGACTAGATAGGCATATTGATAATCCATAGAGATTTTAATGACAAGTATTGAAATCGAAACAGAAATGCTTCGGTTAATATTTAAAAGAAAGGGAACAACAATGTTTTCTTTTTAAAAATGCATATTTCTGTATGAAGGATCCGGGGAATAATATCATTCTAGCGTAGATTTATTTCTAGAGGCGTATTATCTCAGTATAACCCCAGTTTGAACACAGTTTGACATTTCAAAAAATTTTCTCATTAAGCAGTACGTTATGCTATGGCTATTCATGGATATTATCAAATCATTCAAAAAAAAACAAACCTCTTGGCTCTAATACATATATTGTATACTTTCAATTACTCACCCCAGTTGCCACTTTTACTGAAATATCGATCATCAAAACCATTGTCTCGTATACCATCGATATTTTGTGCTTTTGTACCATGAAATAGTTCTCGTTCGTTTGGATCGAAACCTGAACATTGTTTAGCAATTATTTTTTTCATTGCTTCATATTGATCTTCCAATAGTGGATTTTTTATTTGTTCAATTGATATGATTGTTACAGCACCTATTTTTGTCATTTGTGTTTCCACATCTTTATATAATTTGTCTGATGGTGGTAAACGTACTAGAACAGACCAATATTTTGGATCTGGCTTTGGTATTACTAGAAACGGCTGTCCTAATTGTGTCCAATGACGAATATCTACCATTCTTACAACACGCTGCTCGAGATTGTAATCCATTGGACGAAGTATTTGAAAGCGTTTATTTTTAATATTATCAATGATAGCTTCAAGTTCAATAAAATATGGGCTTTGTTGAATATCCACACGCATCGCTAATTCATGTGTATAATCTTTTTCTAATGATAAATTATTTACATCGAAATCAATACGATCATGTGTTAATGCTACATGGGGCTCAATTAAATCGATTGTAAATGGACCTGTTAGAACGTGTTCGTCAATTAATAAGACGTATCTCCAATCCTGTCGATACACTCTGCATGTTATATCATGTTTGTGTAATTCGTCGTGAAATTTCTCAATGTCAAAATAAGCATGAGTCGGCAAATGACAATCTAAATCAGCTGGAACGACTTCTCTGTTCATATATGGTAAGCTATTGCTGTATCCAATCCAATCTTTAAGACTTTGTAAAGGCTTAGCTGGTCTTGATGTATAATTACCAACAACCCAATCACGCACGAAACCTCCTTCCAGTCTGTAAGAAAATTTACAAACAGCTATCCAAGCTACAGCTTCCATTCGTGTTTCACGAGTTGCGTGTGGACCTTTGATACTCTTGTACAAGTCTACGACTGTTCGTTTAGTGTCGGTAATACGAGAAATCCTTTCTTCGATATCGAGATATTTTGTGCGAACTTGTGGACGAAAAACGCGTGGAGGAACACCTAAATGTAATCTGCTACTGATTTACACTGTGCATCAAAATAAAAAAGTTTTAAACATGGAAGACCAATATTCTTTCTTCGACTTTTGGAGTATATTTTGTAAGCGATTGAGTAGATAAAAGCATCAAATTTTTATCTTCAATACTTTGTTCAGAAACGTAGTGCTTTTGCATGTTACTTCTAGAAAATTTTTACTGATGAGGTTGATACTGTCTCTTGGATATCTTTGATAGTTTAGTATCACTAATGCTTCAGTTTCTTGCTTTTTCGATTAGTATTCTTTTTAGAGAATGGAACTATTAATGAAACAAAATGCAAAAATAGTATCCTATACTTTAGAATAAAGTTTGATTGAGACAAGGTAAGATCGGTAATTTATTCTTGTATTTTATAAGAGAAGATGAGAATCAATTTGTCTAATGATTGAATACATTATGTGAGCACGAACCCAGGAGAATCATTCCGAACATAGGATCCGATCGGATCCGANTCCGACGAAATCCCATCGGATTCCTGGTTGCGATTCCTGATTCGGATCCCTAATGTTGGATTTTATCGAATCCTACTATCGGAATCCGATTGTATTTCATCGTGTGATCAGACAGGCCTCTACTGTTGGGTTTAAATGCTAATTCGTACTCATATAAGAAAATAGGTTTCTTCCGTCGGATCCGATGCCGATTCCACAACCCGGAATCCGATCGGTTCCGATCGGATCCGACATTGGATTTAATCACCTGGGAAAGTGACACATGTATGATCGTATGCTAGAACGTTTTTTAATTTAATTTAATGTTCGAAAATAATTATTCGATAGAAAAACATTGTTTTCTTGCGATATTTACCCGATCAATCTTACTAGTATGCTCTAGTCATGAGTGTAACGGGAAAATATCTTATAAGTAAATTCCGTTATGACAAACGGAGAGGCACATATGCCTTTAGCATTTTTTTCTTGATGTTTATTCAGCTGTGCACTGCATCCAAATGTGACTATTTTACATAGAACACGACCTTATATACTAGAGATAGAATAATGAAGAGGACACCGTACAATGATTTAGAAGAGTAGATAACATGAAGTAACAGTTGACAGAAAGGCCATATCGTATCAATGATAGGACTTATTAAATACATCAACCTTTTCACTTATAACATAACTACTGAGTTGTATCATGCAATGCAAGAATATCACGTCTTTCGTGTATGATGTAGCAATTGGCACAATAAGGTATAGTTATAAGGATATAGTTGTAAGGTTATAGATATAAAAATATCGAAATATGAATACAAAGAACCGGGAAATGCCAGTCATAAACCGTTTTAATGAGTGAACACCTTACACGCTGGGCAGAAACATTTTTAGAAAAAATCAGATTTGGTTTCGTTATTTCTTTACTGAACCTCTTCTCATTCAGAACCTGTTTTTGAGGGTTCTGCGTTTTACCCGATAGTAGAACCCATAAAAAGGTTCTGCAAAACTCCTTATTTATTTTCAGTGTATTCCTCAAAATAGTGGTTTATAAAAAAATCGGCGGTTTCGAACGGTTTACTCCTTTGTATATAAATGATTTATTATATTCTAATAAAACAAAATTTTCAGTCGTACAAAAATCGATTTGAACTCAAAAAAGTCGATTGTAATATGCAACATAGAGACTGTTATGAGGTCACAGCAATCAACGTAATTTTTGCCCTGCACGGAAAAAATGACGTTGATTGCTGCGACCTCATGACGGTCTCTGATGCAACAGTATATTGTGCCAGATGGCATGACGCTTTTTTCAGTGGGTCATGGCTCTATCTAATAGCAACTTTTTGTGACAATATCTTCATTAAATAATCAAACTTGAAAACTAGGCGATACAGGCCTTGCCTACACCAGAAAAATTAAAGCTGTATTAAGGCACGTTATTGGTCGAAAATTTAATTCAGATTTAATGCACTTTTCTTTTCAGAGTTGCATTAAAGTTATTGCACCAATCGAGAAAGAACTTGATCAGCTAATTAGAACAATGAATGTACCTCGATAAAGTCGCCTTATATCATCGATAGATAGATCTTTTCAACACAATAAATGAGATGCAGAAAGAGAGGCGACAATTTTTCGTGAACACGTGCCATTGTTCATTTTGGCAATATCATAGTGGCCAATTCTCACTTCTGATTGATGCATTATACTTATAAGTTGAGATGCGCGTAGATCTAGTTCAAAATCAATACTGCATTATTTTCCTAGTGTACTCAATGCCATAATCGATGTGGCTCGTAAAGATGGCTCCAGTGCACTCACAATAAGTACAGGAGGCGATCTCGGCTGAAATCTAACATTTTTCTAAGAGTTGAAAAAGATTCATACACTAGCCGTAAGATATAGAAATGAATTAAACCAAAGAAACGTAATTCATCGCCATGTTTAGAGCTGTTTCAACGACATAAGAATACAATACTTTACATAGTAAGTCACTGAACCCACTACGGCTGAAATGGGTGTTTTGGATAACAGAAGGATGACAATCATGAAGATGTGCTTGATGAGCCCTCTCTATACTCATAATATCATCAAAACGAACTTCTCTGCTCTCCTTCCCAAAAGTAGATGGTGTTCATCATCAGAAATACAGCATCTCAAAACAACTTGCAGGAAAAGAATTCTGACCTGAAATTTTGTCCATCAACAGTTTTCATTACTTTTAACACACCCTGGAATTTTCAGTGAAAAGAAATGCTTCGCTGCAGAGGAAATCCATTCAGAAAACTTTAGCATAATTTAGCAAAAATTTTGTTAAATTCGACCTTTCTCTAACGTGCTCTATCTTCCCAAGTAAATAACCATTATCGTCGAACATTTCAGACGAGTGTAGACTGTATATTATCTATTTATGAGCAAAATTTGAGGTCGATATTTCTTTCTTTTGATATTTTTATTCCAATAATTATCCTATTGTAGTAAGATTTTCTTTAGGATAGTATTCTACGATGGTACGGTGGAGTAAGTTCAAGGAATGATTTCATCGCGCGTCTTGTGACTATATCTAACGTAAGCATATCTGTTTAAAAGAAGAAATTTAGATGCTCTATTTTTTAATGAAAAAACGTTGAGAAAAGAAAAGTGATCTTAAAGTTCACTAGTCTTGAACGATCTTCGGTTTCGTATAAAATTCAATTGAAAATTGTTGTCTTATCTCTGCTCTACAATCTTTAGGGCCATGTCAATTCAGAATATCTTTGGTTTTTTCATATAACCTCTTCGATTAGATTTTATGGTAATTATACTAATGTCCCTCGGAAAGGACATTCGGTTTTTAAAGGTTAAGTGATATTTATATTACTCTGTGTTATCATTGTTAGGTCGATTTAGATGCTCAAAATCTTTAGCGTCTATTTAGTTATTAGCCAGAATTTTATAGAATTTTTTAAGGTGGCTACCTAATTCATAATGATTTTTAGTCAAACTATTAACAAGAAAGGAATCAATTAAGGAGCCATATCCAAAATACTTATCAACAATAGCGAGAGCGCATTGATTTTTTTGGTTTTAAACTCACCTGAGTTTGGATGTCGAATAACAGCACAATCTCCTAACCATACCAAGAATGAATTAAACTCTTTTTTTACATTTTCATATTCTGAATCTCTACCGACCACCTTCACAGTAATGGTCTGCGTCGATATGTTCGGATTAATAGTTATTTTTACTTGTTTCTCAGCTTCCCATCGCCAAATCATTGGCCTAAAGATTTGAGGCATTTTGATAACACTTTCCAAATTTCGTGAGAAATTTATATTTTTTGTTGGGTTGTCAAATTTTTTTTCTAATGAAAACTCAGGATGTTCAACTGCCAATTGTTGTAGCAAATGTAATTCAGCCTTCAATGAAGTTCCAGCATTACCGTGTAATGATAGATTTGTCTTATTGGGTTTACTACTCGGAATTACTAGCAGAGTAATTGTATGGAATTTCGATTTTACTGCTGGCAATATATTTGTATCGTTCAGATGGGCTAATTCTTTGCTATTTAATTCCAAGTTCCGTTTAAGTGGATAGTCTATCCAGTCTGGTTGAAGTTCACTGAGAAAAGAAAGAACGGCTCTCGAACGAATCGATGATGCATAACGAATATCTCTTGCCAAAACAACAGAAACAGGCGACATACTTAAGTGACGAGCAAGACTCGATTGTGAATCTAAAACAGCAATATTTTC
>OENT01001016.1:0-61579 GCA_900239685.1 Rotaria macrura
ACAGTCATTGAGCAAGGTTCTACAGGAATTGGTTGTGGCTTACGGGCAATGCCTCTTAAGCAATTTGTAGCGCATTATACATGAGCCAAAGTTTTTCCCACATTATTAGCAATTTACCTTTACATTTGAGCTCTCAAAGTATAGATTTCTGTACGATCGAGAAGTTTCTGTTCAACTAAAGTAATGACTTTGGTTTTGTTCTGATAGAATACATTTATGTCGACGTAAAGTTTCAAAATAAACATTGAATCAATGACATAAATGTGTTGGTCGATGCTATTAAGTTGTTGAATAGAATTCTCTATGCACTGATGTTTTAGTGCCACTTCTATTCAAAATCATACTCAACGTGTCTAAGAATGAAAACAAATATCTGATAAGAAAGCCTTACTTTAGAGTACGTGACTTTCTAGAATGCATGTGAAGTGCGACAAAGTTTTGTTTCAATTAATCTGTTTTCTAAGCGAAGGGAATCTAGAAAAATTTCATAAAAACACAGAAAACAAATTGATCTATTCCTTATTGTCAAAAGCTTCTATTTTATAATCCTCTCTGATGAATGATGAATTACGCCAAATAAAACATAGCAGTCAACGTATTGATTAGATTTTTATCTTGCAAACTTTAAGCAGATACAGAACGATAATTTGAAAGGCAAGGACAGTCATTTCGTAGAGTAAGAGATTCATTATTGGATTTGCTTCACATAAAATTATTCATGCGTAGAGAAATACAAGAAATGTTGCGAAATCTTTTGATCCGTGTATAATGTGGTACTTTCAAATATGTTTAAAATTCTGTTTGATTAATAGTGAATACAGAAGGTCCCATGAGATACAGAAAATATTTTGCTTCGTGCTATTTAAAATGTGAGATGATCAATGTCATTGAGGTGAATTATCCGAGGCCATCAAAAAAAGACTTTCACCTAGGGATGTCACTCAATATTTATTGATCTTTATATTAAAGAGTGCATATAAATAAAATATTTATACTTAAAAATAAAGAAAATATAAAAATAGATGTATGGATTTTTCTATTGGTGCGAGGGAATCAAATTCGGGATATAATAGCAGGATACGTTTACTAGCGGGCGCATATTCATTACATACATTTCGTTGATCTCAAAATGGTATCCACAGAATGCGAATGTTTAAAAACTAAAAATAAACTCATTAGTCTATTTTATAACCTATTTTTGTTGAAACAAGTTGTCTTCATCGTGTGACTGACGTGAGTTGCAGATTAATGACAGCGCTTAAATAAATTCTTACTAACTATTCTTTTTGTTCAATCGTTTGTATTTTCATAAGGGTCTCATCAAAATTCATTTGAGATCTCGATCGCAAAGATTATTTTATTCTCTTGATACAGTCTTCATCAAGGTTCACACGACGGCCTATTTTTCTTTTCTGTAGTTTAATAATATTTTCTTGACAGGGGCAACGAAATCTACAAGTTCACCATTTCAGCTAATGACATTGCCAACTTTATCGCAGGGAAACATGAACTATAGTTAATGAACGTTCTAACTCGTGTCTTTCTTTCCTCCTTGATGGATATCTTGTAAACAAGAAATTAAGATTGTTTTCAGCATAGTGCTTCATGGTATAACAAGACTACCCATCCGAATAAAATGAACATATATGATTCGTATCTTTGCTTCATAATTAGACATCATACATTTCATCAATACTTGATATAACATTTATTGTATGTCTGCACTTTTGCTAGATTAGTATGAACTAGTAATTTATCTCTAAATGCACTGTTCTTTATAAGCAAATTAAATATATTTAATGTTATATTAGTATGAAACGATTGAAAAGGGTTCATTCAACGTAAATATCATTTGCACGTATTTTTGGTCACCTGAGTATGGTAGCATATCAAGCAACAGGCCAGTGAGCAATAGGCTTTGGCCAAATCAATCACTACCTGTAGAGTTCTAGATGTATTTTCAAGTAACCAATGTTTCGTCAATCACCGATTGCTGATTATTCGAATACAGTGACTCGTTAGTGTAACTTTACACAATCGAAGAAAAGTCTGATTGAGGAATAATCGGGAAACAATCGACTACATCAATATACGAGCCACACTCTGAACTCTATCACTCAATCTTTTTGCGTAATAGTACTGTTTTGGCAGTTCACGCACACTTGAAAAAGCTCTTATCGGTAAGACTTGTGCAATTTTATTGTTGTCGCTATCTTATCCGTACCAATTACAATCTCTGGATGAGTAAAAGACTGAAATCCATTTTCTACAGTATATAGCTGCATATTAGAGACGTTGGGATACAGATAGAAGATGGAAAAGAGAACATAAGAGAAAAAAATCATTGGAACACTTAAGGAGTGTGAGTTCACGGATGCTGGTAGATGGAAAGCCATACCCAGGTGAATGAATCCTATACCGAATCCGATCGGGTCCGATCGGATCCTACGATCCGATGAAATCTTATGGGAATCCAGGTTGTGGAAACAGTAACAGATCCGACGGAAGAAACCTATTTTCTTATTTGAGTACGAATTAGCATTTAAACCCAACAGTAGAGGCCTGTCTGATCACACGATGAAATCCAATCGGATTCCGATAGTAGGGTTCGATAAAATCCAACACTAGGGATCCGAATCAGGAATTGCAACCAGGAATCCGATGGGATTTCGTCGGATAAGAGAAACTCCGATAGAAACATGATCGGATGCCTGTCGGATCCAATGGTCGGAATGATTCTCCTGGGTATAACAAAAGTTATGCCTCTTTTCTATGCATGATACAATTTGCGTTTTTATGAATACTATGAAGTGTTAATCAGTTACTCTTTAGTGATTATATTAAGTTTGTCTAAATAGTAGATGACTCATTATGATGTCAATCATCAAATATCTTCATTTAACCCTTTCAATCCCGACATTTTCTTGCGTTCCGTAGAAACACAAAAACAGATAGTTCAATCTCTCTCTCTTTCTCGCGTTCAGCTATTTAAAACATCTGTGTTTCTTGCGTTCAGTTATCTAAAAAATGTGTTTGACATATAGATTCGTTCTTCGTAGCCATGCGAAGTGATTTTCCTCTCAATATATCATATGATTCTCGATGTCTAAGAAGACGAAAGAACGCAGAATATTTCTGTTTCGTTCAGCATGTCATCTACGAGATGACATGCAGGATTGAAAGGGTTGAATCTCCTGAATCGTAATACAATCTTCGAAATCACATAGTAATCAGGTGAAAAAAGTTCATCTAAAAGTATCACTACAAGAGTATGTAGTATCTCAAGATTAATTTGTTGCTTGGAAAAGAATATCGAGAGCTAATCACTTCCATGATGGTGAAGTGTCATCACAAGTCATATCAAAGACCAGATGAGAAAAAGTCTTTATTTCTCTACACTAATAACAAAAATGGCCATATCACCGAAACCAAAAAGGTTTCGTGGGAGCTACGAAACCTAAACAGGTTCCGCATTCGTTACAAAAATCGGAACCGTTTTAAAGGTATCAGGCAGAAGTACGAAACCCATGAAAAAGATTTCTAGACGTTTGGTAAGCCCTTTTGATGGTTTTGAATCAATATACGAAACCTTGACAAGGGTTCCGAATTTTACAACGAATTCAAAATCCTTTTTTGTGTACTCAAAAAATGAGAACACCCTAGAATTGGTTGGTGTGTCCGACAGACCTTTAGGCCGGTTACATAATAACACCTGTCAAGATAAACAAACATTTGGAAAAACGCGTTAGTAACTGACAATGGGCGGTCACGATTGAACGTTTAAACGCGTTTTTCAAAATGTGTGTCTGCTTGGGTACCCAAGAGCCTTCGAAACAATTCTCGATCATGCATAGCGCATGGCCACTGAAAGTTCTAGAATGTCATGGAAAATGCCAGCGATTGCCAGATCATTATCAGAGATTAGAGAAAATTCTAGATGACTTTATAAAATTCTAGAAGAGCCTATATATTTCTAGAACATTCTAGGAGCATAGCAGCATCCGAGTTCACCTTTATCTTTTGACCTGTAATCTTGATCTTCTAGGTGTCACCATGGTCCCCAGTGAAAGTTTGAGAAAAATCTAGAAATGTCTAGAATATTCTAGAAACCTATAGTTAGCGCCGCATAAATCTGTTAAGCTCTAAGAAATTCTAGAAACCTTAACCTTGAAATTTTCACCATTAATCTTTGGCCCGGCACAGAGAAACACAGAGACACTGAACATTATAAATATAGATGTTATGGAAATGAGTGATACACTTATCTACAGTGCAAACAGAGAATCAGTAGTTTTATTGTTTCTAAATGTCATGTGTCCGCATCAATGAATATTAGTCGGCTCTTTTCAAAAAGTGCTATGATAAAACTGTTATCTACATGTGGTTGATGCAAAAAGAAGATAAAATGAAAAGAAACAAATAGAAAAAATAGAGTATATTAAGAATAAGTTTCACTCGAGTTACTAACAATATCGTGCGATAAAAGAGCAAATAAGAGTATCAAGAACATACAGTATACAATGGCTGCAGTCAATTTTCATGCTAAATCGACAGCACTTGAAGTTGTCAAAGGTCTTCACGCAAATCTTGATGGAAAAGTCGTACTCATAACCGGTGGTACATCAGGTAAATAAGCTGAATCACGTAAATAAACCTTCCTATACAAACATCACCATAATTCAAGGTATCGGAATCGAAACAGCTCGTGCATTAGCAACAGCACATGGACATATTATTATTACAGCACGAGATATGAATAGAGGCGCAGAAGTTGTTGAAGATCTGAAAAATACAACTGGCAATGATAAAATCGAGGTGATGAAACTCGATCTTAATTCACTTCAATCAGTTAGAAATTTTGTGGATGAATTTCGAGCACGTCATCTACCAATCAATATTCTTATTTGTTTGTAGAACATTCAATACTTCATCTAATAGAGTTCTATTGTTATATTCATTTTAGGCAATGCTGGTGTTATGGCATGCCCTTATGAAAAAACAGTTGACGGCTTTGAAACTCAATTCGGTGTTAATCATTTGGGTCATTTTCTTCTTACGAATAGTCTTGTACCTGAACTCAAAGAAGGTAAACCATCCCGTGTTGTGGTCGTTAGTTCAATAGCAAACAAACGCGGTGGTATTAATTGGAATGATATTAATTGGGAAACCAATTATGATAAGTGGCTTGCTTATGGCCAGAGTAAAACAGCGAATATTCTGTTCGCTAAGCAATTCAATAAACTATATTCATCAGAAGGTATTCAAGCGTATGCCTTACATCCAGGTGGTATTCTTACAAATTTAGTTAAATATGTAACCATTGAAGAGCGACGAGCAATGGGATGGTTCAAAGAAGACGGCTCACTTATGGATAGATTCAAAACTGTTGAACAAGGAGCATCAACAAGTGTCTATGCTGCTCTTGCACCTGAACTTGATAATCATGGTGGAGAGTATCTGGAAAACTGTGCCATCAGTCAAGGGGTTAATCCAGATATGAAAACATTTTGGGGCATGGGAGAACATGCAGTTGACATGGAATCTGCAGAACGTCTGTGGAAGCTGAGCGAACAATTCGTAGCAACCAAATGAACATGCATAGTAGCGTAACTTGGACTCAGCAATCATATTGAAACAAATTAAATTATCTAAGAGTTGATTCCAAAAAGATTCCTATATCTTTCTTTTTTATTACATTATATTGTTTCGAAATGAAATATATCTATATATTTAAAAAATTCAGCTGAATAGTTTACACGAGTAGTCATACTTAGTATGAACAATAACTTACAACTCTTAAGTACGAATGAAATTTATTAATTTCCATTAGGTTTTTAATATTCAATGCTCTTTTCATTTCTTTTTCCCCACTATAACAATATAATTTTAATACAGTAACCAACATTTCAAAGCCTTTTCATCAAACAGATATTGTAAAAAAATCCGTGATACACTTCAATCTGAACCAGATTAGGAAACAAACAACAGAAGTATGATAGCAAAGATACAACTAAGTAAACAATCAACAATACACACAATGAAGAATGTGCAATGAATAGTGACCATATGATTCGATTTCAAGCCTTCGTTTCGTCGCATGAATCTCTTGTTACACATCTGTCCCTTGAGAATACAGACATCTTATTTATTGATTTATTTATTTTAGAATTGTCAAAACAAGCACAATGGGTAATCGAAAAATACATAGAGACCGTGTCTATATGAATTACAGTGAAATATTGTAAGAAATACTTTTGAAGTATCAAACAAAGTCCGATTGATCATAACGTTGAACTATACGTACAAATCGTTCGTCAACGTGACCGTCACAGATATTGATCGGTTTCAGTTGATGATATTGAAAGATGTGAACTATATCGATTTTAAGTTTTGATTGTTGAAGTTCGGTTTACATTTTAGATACAATTTCCATGAACCAACATAGGTTTTCCTTTTCCAATAAGAATTTTTGTATAAAAAACATTTACATATTGCACTTAAGGATATTTTTTGACAATAATGATTGAAACTATAGTTCTACAACGACTGCGATGTATGTATAGTTTTTAGTCTCATAATTGAAAATAATCTAATAAGTTGTCTAGACTGTGTTGAGATTAATTATGAAAACAGGAAATTCATTCACGAGTTTATGGCTTAAGTCTCACAATCGTGCTTACGATGATACGTAGTCAATTTATCCTGTTTCAACCCCAAAAGTCATTAATGTCTAAGATAACATCATTTTTTCCAGTATATTATCTAATCTTAATTTTCTTACTGTGTTTTACAAGATCTAACACAGAAGAAAGATCTTTGCAACAAGAGAATCATGCAACGATACGAAATGAAACGTGATGAATTGAGTTAGTCTCGTAATGAACTTCATGTAATGTGTTTTTATCGTTATTTTTAGATTGATATGCACGATTTTCGGTGACTTCAATCCAAGCAACTTTCCAAAATTATCTTGAATCAAGCATTATTAGATGTGAATCAACATCTTTGATCTTTTCAGCTTCTCATTCTTGCTGCTTTCAGTCATATTTTCTACTAAATTTTCTAAAATTATTCTTACAAAATATATTTCCATTCACTACAACTATCTTCATTGAAGATTGAGCTCTAGACCTATGGAGTTCTCGAATCTTAACAGAATCGTCAACACAGAAAATCACAATAAAAAGCAACCTAATCAATCTTAATCAACGCTAGATGTTCGGAGTGTTTAACAAAACAGCGTCGTAATGTACTCTTCAGTGGTTTGGTATATTACTCGTCAAAACGAGTTCACGTCCTAGTGCAGTTGATGTATGAGTCAATCAATGAAATATGAAACCATGACATAGAATGTCAATACACTAAACGCACGAGTCGAAGCGTGTGTGTGTGTGTGTGTGTGTGAAAAGAGGGGATGGCTATTTAGATATCTGATCTATACTAAGTATCAGTATAAATTCTTGTCGTTGAAAATATTGAGTGGTTTTTATGCATTGATCTACTTATAATTAATTCAATAGCTTTTACTATTAATATGAGATCTGGCAATTGAAGATGATATTCATCTCGTCTTCCTTTTTTGTACTTTTTACAGTTCAAGTAATGTTAGTAACGTTCTTCTGAAGATAAAATAATGGTCTACATCAGTTTTTTTCTCTAACTAGCCATGATTATATGATTTTCATTTCATTCATTAGAATTTTTCTCGTGTTAAAAATATGTTTATCAAAGTTAAAAGAGTTTGAAGTCATTGAAGAAATCTAAACTTTTAACTGAATCGAATAAAGTGCAACAGGCATGGTTGTCTTGAAAAACAAATAGTCGACTTTTACTGTTCGACAGTACTTCACTGATCATTTCACCTCATATGATCTGGCAATCGATGTTTTTCTTTCACAAGACTTTGCCAGTTTATCAAAAACTTAATTAAATAAATGTGAAAACCTCGGACTTAAGTCGGAGAGTTATGTGTGCTTTAAAAAGTGAATGAGACAAAGCAGTCATTCTAGAATGTGTGCACGGAAGAAGTATCCTGGTAAACCTTTTTGGGGAACCCCAAAACTAGTGGTCATCTGATACATGTCTAGGCATTTGGTTTCTGAATGCGGTTTCTGTACATATTCAGACATTTTTCAGGCGAATGTTTTGTTGGAAAGCTACGATTAGGTTCAAAACTAACATCAGATTCGGAATCAGCGTTAAAACTCAGTCAATTTCTATACGTTGTGGATATTTCAGAGAAAAAATGTTGTTTTGAAAAAATCCATATGAACTCCCTCAGGGATTGTTTGGTCAATAATGACAACTTGAATCGATAACTCAGCCATTTCTCGCCTTATCCTTCTCACGCTCGAATTCGACCGAGATACTGATGAGACAATTCTGTGCACAAAGTTTCAGCTCAATCGAATGTATTTGTAAAGAGTTATCATGTAAACGAACGGACACACTGACCGATTCTAGAGTGTACTCACTCTTTGAGTATACAAAATAGGAACGATGAAGCACAATGAGGAATGACAGACAGGTAGAGAACGAACTAATATTACATCAATAAAATGTAAAATAATTTGACTCTGCCTTTTTGAAATCTACGATAATATAACTTTACTTCAACAAATTTGACGAATAGTAATTGTACCATCAGAACTACTTGGTGGAATCTCTTGAGTATAGATAAATGAGAGCTTCATAAAATAGTCAAGAATAAATTTTTAGAAATATTGAATGAAGAACGAAATTTAGTTTATTCTCATCTGAATGTGTAAGTCTCTAAACTTCCAAATAACTCATATTGAATTGATCGAACCCTACAAAAAATTATAACTTGAAGTATAAACAATGTCACGATAAGAGTCAACATTCGAAATTTCTAAGAAAAACACTGATATCTACCGTCTAGAATCAAATTGACTATAGCATAGACGACGACTCACATGTATCCGTTTCATAAATAGGTACATGAAATCGTTATTCACTTGCAAAGCCATATATAACAAAGAAATGTAGAACAACTCTTCTATTGTCAGACATGTTTCAAAACTTGAGCTAATGAAAAATCTCTATTGGACTATTGTTCTATTCGTATTGTATTTATATCATATTATTGTTTCTCGTAATTTAGACTCGAACACTGCACTAGCTGATAATACGTAAGTTCCTGAGACACTGAACGTAATAATTAGAAATTTTCACTTACGTAGATTGAGACAAAATTCAAAGAACTACAACAACATATATGCTTATCAATTTGTTACAATTATTAACATCATACAAAGACAAAAAGGAGTTTACGTAAACTTCCGAAAGATCTAAAAGTTCGTGATCATGATTATATTTGAATGTGTTATTGATATTTGAAGGAAGCTGGTTGAGAACATGTCTTCATCGATATAGTTGTTTTCATCTAGCTTGTAAACTAGAAAAAGAGGCCAAAGATAATGATAGATAACAATCATGTATCAGACTACTAAAAGAACGTTTCGAGTAACAATCGACTTGAATAAAAAATATTCTGGAAACATTGTCTATGTTTTAACAGAGTGACAATGTTCAACTTCACGCCAATTACAATAGAACAGTACCGTTTCCGACTAAACACATACCTTTACCATCAAACAATGTCAAAATAAGCCAATGTACACAAACTAAAGAACAACATAAATTTATCAATACTTTCCAATGAAAACAGCCAAGAAATCACATCGGAACACTCTTTAAGTATTCATAATCGATGAATGGTGACCTAGGAGACAGTATATAATTCGGCACTTTACAAAAATAGGAGTATACGATCAGACTAGTGATTCAATCGATTGAGATTGATGTTTTAAATGAAATGAATAAAGTTTCTAATAAGATGTGCTCATGCTGTCGGTTATCGATGGAAGAGAAACGACAAATTTGTGAAAACTTCAGTACAAAGATGAATCCCAATCTATAACTGAACAATGTGAGAGATGACAATTGATGTGGCAAAGACACACTCAATGAAGTTTGAATCCGACGGGAATAAAGCAAATATAGAAGTCAAAATAACAGAGAACATCCTAGAATTAAAGATCTGAAAAATACAGTTTAAATTGCTCAAGTAAGTTTGTATATAAAATCAAGAAAACAAGAAATATGTTGAACTCTCACTGAACTGCAAACTTTGACTACCCGTTTTTTCGTTATCATACTACAGTAGTACGTCAAAGTAATGTTCAAAATATTATTTTATATTTCGTTAGATATCAGTGTATAGTCATGTTGTTTATCCCATTCACGCAGAACATCATCCAGTTATAACGATACTAACGCAGTATGCGATATGAACATGAAAAATTACGGAATATTTCCATCAGATCGAACGTATCAATTATATGAGATATTGATAAATTGATCTGAAAACTCAAACGAATGGACGATCAATTTCCATGGTTGGAATATTTGTTTGTAAAACTTCTTTATTCAATATCAGTATTTAATCTTGATATTTGATCCGACTGATTTTCGATCTGTATGACTGGTGCATTCTGTAGTCAATAAGATGAAACTTCATTCGATCAAATAACAATAACAAAAGCATTCGTTTGGAAAAGTTTACTGAATAAGAAAAATAATAATAATAATTGAAATCATTAAAAACAGAAACAGAATAAGTTTTTCTCATTGAATATATTTGATGTTATGAAACTTAAAAATAATATTGTTTTTACATACGTCTTAGAAAGTCAATCAAACAGCAAATATTTTCCTCTATTGAAAGGACAAGAAGAAGAAAAAGTCATCACACACAGGCGAACATTTTCATCTAATGTTTATCCATCTATGTATGTATTTTATTCTTTCTTCCTCTTCACTCCTTGTTTTTTCGTATTCAAATTGAATTCGCATGTGCCGTTCAAATAGTAACCAGTGAAAGAAGATAGAAAAGTGCATGTTAACGATCTATTCACGTTGGGGATTCTTCTTACAACTTCTATTTCATTTTTAGAATGACATCTAGCCTTGATTCTTATGTTGATCCAACAGCATGTTCATGCTTCTCAGGTTCATATCGATATACTATCTGTAGCAAAATTAAGTGGTCTACTTTATCTATTTCCATTGCATTACTAATTATTGTAAGAAAATTTCACATCAAGCCATAACTATCTTTATCTATATAGATCATTTACCTAAGTAGTGGACTGTATGCTCTTATTGATTTAACAACACTAATATCAGCTCAATCGTATCGTGATAGACATGGTATGTATCATTGAATTGTGATGAATACCATTCGAAATAGAGTTCGTTTTAATAGGCACAAATCTATGGATGATAGTATCTTCTTCGTTGATGACTATTTGGAGTTCGATATCAATATTGATCTATTTTGCTGTTGTCATTCTTATCACAGTACTTCTATGTGGAATTCAACTAGTAAAATTTCAACAGATGTAATCATCACTTTTTATTAGTGTCCTTTCGTTTCATTCGAAGGCGAAACCATGGCTATTACTTATTTGGTCATTGCTAATGATATTCATGCTACTTGCTGATAGTATTGTGACTGTACTGTCACTTCGAGAACATCAAGAACAGGTTTAGCTATCTATTATATAAGTCTCTTTATCGAAAAAAAGTTCTTCTTTTCTTTTGGTCATATTATTTAGAATTATCGATC
This sequence comes from Rotaria macrura, assembly GCA_900239685.1. Classification (NCBI taxonomy): domain Eukaryota; kingdom Metazoa; phylum Rotifera; class Eurotatoria; order Philodinida; family Philodinidae; genus Rotaria; species Rotaria macrura. The sequence continues at coordinate 11,654 of OENT01001016.1, forward strand.
GAAAAAACATATAAATATTCTCTTTCTTGCTATGATTGTTCGTCTTATCGTTTCTGTGGGTTAACGAGTTACACAGATAATCGTGAAACAATATTCAATTCTTTTTTTAATTTTTAGTTATGTGGAATTTTTGTGATAGCATTACATTTTCGCCGTTTAAATAAAGCTCGATCAGAGCTTAATAGTCGACAAGTAATTAAGACAATCTATCGTTCAAAATCCACTTTCAATCATTTTCTATTCTAGACATTATTGAATCGTTATCATTCAGAATCTTCTTCACTATCATATTACGATTCATGGGTGCATTCGGCTACGCTTTTAAATCCATCAAAAGATATGAACGATGATCGCTTTGCATCAGATTTTTCTCCACCGATTCCATTGCCTCGAGCAAAACTCTCCGCTGTTCATCATCATTCAACATCAACAATGCTTCATTCACATAATCAACAGCCACACTATGTTGCACAACCTAGCCAACGAGCAATCAAAAAATATGTTGATAATTTTCGATACAATATACCGTTGCAAGAAAGATTTCATCAACAACAACAACAACAACAACAGAGAAAAGTTCCACCAGACTTCTAGAAAAATGTAGTAACATTTTATAAATCGATGATTTTTATTTTTTTTTAATTCCGACATGCGACTGATGTATACTGAAAAGTTATTCAATAAACTTAGACACTGAACATAAACTGTCTGTATCTATACAAAGAAATGATTGATGAAGAGTATGCTGTATGTTATGATTGAAAGAATCGTTCCATTAATTTATCTGCTAATCAAGGCAAAACGTTTTATCGATTACAGGACATTTCTTCGACAATCTTAAGTTTATCTATTAAGAGATGAAGTGAAATATGTAATCGCTCAAACGAAGAATACTTTTCAAATATTACAAATCTTAATTTCTATTTAATTGAGTAAAACTAGAGAATAAAGATGACGACTGCGTAACTTTGATATAACTGTCAACTCGATATCTTATCTTGAAAAGTTAAATAATCCTCCTATCGTAGATAAGTCGATTAAATGACACTTGAATCAATCCTTCTACTACAGAAATTTTAATTCCTTTCGTATGATATTCGAAAACTAGAGAATTCTTTGATTTAATGCAGATAAAATGTTGAAGCAGGCATGATCATTTTATTTTTATTTGGTTATTCACTGCTTCTGATTGAGCTTATAAATATTTGTATTATTAATTTATTTAGATTATTTAATTAATGTCTAATAAATAACACTGGCTTGTTGTTTTTTACTCATGTTATCTTACAAGAACTTTTTCTTCGTGTTGGAATCGATTTGCAGATACATGCGAACATGCTTGAGAGTGAGTGTACGGCAGATGAACCGAAACTCTACAGTTCCCTCACCCATCCAATTGTTCGAAAAAAACTGTTCTTTTTCTGTAGGCTAGTTTCCAAAAAACCTATATAAAGCCTCCGGTCCCATCATACAGTCAATAATTTATAATAAATTCAAAGACAGACACTGTGTTCTATCTGGTGAGATAGAAATCGCTAAATTGACTGAATTGACCATATGTTTACGGGTACTGTTCAAGACAAAAATGATTCCTTGAATGTTATTTAACAAATAAAATAAAAGGTTCCAACGGTGAGTTCGGAAAAGAAAATAATATCCCCAATCTCCACAAAAAACTACTGATGACTTTATCCAAATTTTGCAAACACCGTTTAAAATTTTATTTCAATTGCTATTCTCAGAAAGTGCTATATTATCAATGTAGCGATAAGAAGAAGTTGAAATTTGATTACAGCTGTGTCAGCAATCAAATACCAATAAAGATTTAAAACAATGTGTTAACTACAGTTGAAGAAATCAAATCTGCTTATATTTGATTTAATCAACAGAGTACATTCTCACTGTAAAATATATCGAACATTGAATGTACACATTGCAGAGATCTGCAAAGCTTGCCTGTTCTGTTATCAAACCAGTTATAAAAGAAAATCGTCCCTCTATGCCTTGTACTCTGTGTATACTTCTGATACATGGTTTTCTTTGCTGTACCTACAAAAATGAAATTCCTTTTTCTTGACAGTTTTTCGTCTATGTCAATGCGCGAAACGATCATGATTGACGATTTTTGTTTTGCTTTCTGAATCTTTTCGTTGAATCAAATAAAAACGAAAAAAAGATCAACTGTATGACAATCAATTTGTCTTTCATGATACTAATGTGAATAAACTAGCTTAGATTTATGAGTTATTGAATATTATCAAACACTCAAGTGAGTTGAGTAGACTCTATTGGAAACATATGTTGGCACCATCTTTGCGACATGAAAATGTAAAACAGGTTCTAGACATAATTTCTACTTAATTGAAAAGTAGTCCTTGTTTGTATATGGCAGTATTTTCTTCATCAGCACTCATTTCAGAAGGAATAAATTTCAACAAGCAAATATTCTGTATATATATCGTAATTTCTAAGTCTAAATAGTTCAACATACCTTTCAGTTCGTGTTTCACCTAATATGACCTATGAATGTGTAGAATATAATACGTAAATCTGCTTGTTCAACTCAATACTATGTTTGAAGATGATAGGTACACACATTCTCATGTCTTGAAGAACGATGAACCGACAGATTCTATTTCTATTTTCGAAAATAATTGATCATAGGTATTCAATTCAATGCAGATACAATTTTCAACAGTCAAATTGTAACACATAGATCTTTCGTACTGAAATTACATTTGGTCATTTTGTTTTCTTGTGAAAACAGTTAGCAAAGGATTGCTGTTACGCAATATCGTAACATGTAGATTGAACTATTAATTCTTTGCTGCATCCAACGTATGAAATCGATCGGAGATATTCGGTATGGAATCATTGAGAAGTCTTTTGATTAGTTAATTTCGAAATTATAGAAAGAATAACATTCATTCGAAAATGTTTCTTCAATTGCTACTAACTACTGTGACATTCAATTATCAAAATTATCTCTAGTATTAGTAGTAAAATTTTAGATATTAGCTTTTTTTTCTTATTAAAACAAACTTATACGCCGTGCTTATGATTATTTTGTAACTTTCGAATACGTAAGTTGCCCGCTGGTTTTTTAAGAATAAACAACAACACTAGAACATCAATTGTATAATAAGTATAGGAAATATTGTCTGTTTATTATCTAGAAACAGATTCAATAATCGAAAAATTGTACTCAATAACAGGGTAATACCTTCGATAGACAATGTGCCGGATGACGTTTTCTGTCATCATATGTTCGTCGTGATGAAATCGTTAGAAGATTTTTTTGAAATATTTACATAGAATATAAATGATGTTTTTGAATATTGTGTACCATATTTATGCATGAAATTGTAATATGATTACATTAAATTCCTAGAAAATTCATCTGAGAATAAGTGCCAAGTGCTACACGAGGCAACATAAAAAGCGTTGGTTCAATAGTAACGCTATTGAGCGAACTAATGAAAGACAATTAGCTGAAGCTATTTTTCCAATGTCAAGTGAAATTAGCTCGTACCAAGATTTATAAAACTTTGCTGAGTTTAAACTGAATTCTTGGTTTTTTTTAGCGGAACTTTTGAGATTAGATTGTCTCTACGTCCTACTTAGACCTGCAATTCATACTTGACTTACTCTCTCTTGTGATTCTCTGTGATCATTTGCCACGGTTCTTTTTATTAAGTTTCTGCTGATTTTTCCCTATCATCAATTTTTCTGGCCATAAAGAAACTAGCATATATTGTTCTGTCAAGAATAAGATCATTATTCTGCTGAATTTTAATTTGCATGTTGATTAACTTTCTTCATAACTACTTGGAAAGAAAACCATGATAAATCTTGACGACAGCTGTCTTAATGCATCATGCCATGCTATTTATTCATAGCACAAAAGAAAAAGACAAATTAGTGTGATATTAGAGCATAATAGAAAATAAAAAGACTTTTAATGATTGATGTTTTATAATTCTGACGACCTTCTAAAGTGCTCGTCTAAATGATGAATGATGGTATGTCATTTACAAAAATGTATGAGCAGTAGTGACATGTCAACAATATGATAATAGTTAATTCAGTCAATAAAATACGTCAAATGATTTCTAAAAAGCTGAAAACAGAAACATTTTAATATTCAGTTCTATCTGCCTGTTGAATATTCTCTTACACCATCATTAAATGTTGAATCGAAAAACTAGATCTACTTCGATTTAAATGTGTTCCTTCTGATTCGACATTTCTTTTCTTGCTTCTTAGTTATATCTCAAAGAAAACAACCTAGTATGATTCTATGCTCGACTCAATCGATTCAGATAATCATTACGAATTCACCATCATAGTTAATACGTAATTGTAAACAGTCTAATTACGACATCATCTGAGTTCTATTCAAAGAATAATATCTGATTGCACAAATAACTGTATGTATTCAGCATTATTTACGACGTTAATTTCTGTCTTTCGACTTCATTTAAAGTCTACTATGAAGTTATACAAAAATCGACTTTCTCCATAATTTCCTACGAACTATTTAAGATCTATATCGTATGCTTCTTCGACAGCGCTTGTATTAATCGATCATAAACAATATGGTTTTTGAAGATTATATTTAATCTGAGCTTCCAGACGAACGTGGATTGTCAATAGGATATTCAATTGGATCTTTTTTACTGCCATCGTTGGATCGAATGATATTGCAACTTCGAGTAAAATTAAAAAATAGTTTGTCATTAAATCCGGTGTTGAAAAAAAACCGAGTTGGTCATGCTCAAAATGTATAATACTATTCTAAATCGAGCGTGCATATTTAAAATAAGAACGAAATGATTTCAATCCACACAGTTTTCACCCATAAGAAGATTACACACAAATAAAAGATCTAATAGAAAATAAGTCCTATCACCCGACTTATTGAGCAAAGCATATATAAAAAAAACACGAACAATCGTCTAGGTATATATTGCAGAATGGTTTGTTGGAAACTAAAAAGAATAATATGATGCATATTTCTAGAAGACTTCTTCTGTCACACATCAAATAGCCGCAAGTGGAAAACGTTTGCTAAGCTCTTTTAGCAAATTCACTTGATTTTTCAATTCAGACATATGCCGATACACATACAGTTATCATAGCAAATAAATATCTTGCAGAATCCAAAGATCTCGATATTAACAGTCAGAAGTCTAAAAAGCTTTTAAAAATGTGTGATACACTCTTCAGTCATGAACCCTCTCCCCCCGTCGCCCCCATTCAACCATAGTTAGTATATTTGCTTAATAATAGTAATATAATCAGACATGAAAAATTGCAATATGAACGTGTTTTAAAAAATGACGATTGTTAAAGTTTGTATTCAACACAAAGATAATTGCGTATGTGCGACAACCATCATCTAATGTTCTTTTCATGAAGCATTATATAAGAAAGAAAGTACTTTTTCAAAAGATGTGTTCTATAGATAAGCTGCAGTCGCTTGTGCACTATGCGTATATAAAAGCGTGCGTAATCTTTAGAAACAACGTGATAAAATTGTGCGAGTGTATATACTTTGCATCGAAGGTAATAATCATTATTACGCAACCATCTCCTCGAAGAAAAAAAGAAAATACAAGTAATGGAAAACGCACAGGCAGAGAATATTAGTTCAAAGATATACTGTACTTAACTTTCATGTTGCTTTTAATCGAATAACAGAAAACTTGTTATTTCACTACTTATTCTTGTTCTACTATTGCGACTCGCGTTAAATTGCCTAGTCGTAAATGATTGTTCGTATTCTACTTAGTGCTGTTATTGATTCGAAAATAACTAGTCCTGAAACCTATGCAGTATTTGAGTTACCTCATACATAAATTATCGATTCTGAATCATTAATCAAAACGTCTTAGTTCCTTTAGTATTGAAATTCTTTGATCTGGTAGCAATTCGATTAGTTATTAGATTCAACATGCATTGCTGATATTGCCGCTTGAGACAATGTTGAAAATTCTGAAGCAATCCATTTAATTGCGACTGTTTTTCTCTCGATCATCAATAGTACAGTAATAGTTGACAGTGATACACGTGAACGAGCTCGTCGACTTCTGAATACTACGTATCATCATAGGAGTTTAAAACCAATAATTGCTATTATTACTAATCGAACAACGAAAACTGATTGAATCAGTATGAAACAGATTGGATATTTATCAAAAAACACAAAAACATGTTCAATTACAAAATCTATTGAATATATATTGAATTATCTACCACTGTATCAAGTTTTTTCGAGTTGGGCTTTGAAAAAATTACAGATACATAGTACAATCAGTTGAAGTTTTTAGATATCTAGTAAATCGTTCATCGTATACGACTTATCCAAAATCGCTTCTCTAGGTGTAGACTTTTCTGACAAGAACATTGTTGATAATGAAGCTCGAATCTTGCTTGTGTGTTTGTTGATCAAATTATAATTGATTGACAACATGGGCGCTCGACTAGCAGGACTAATAGTTCTGACCTTCTTGATTTACTTCTCTCAGCTGTTGGTAATGAAGGATAACGATTTACTAATCAAAAATTCAGAGAAAAAAAGCTCTGACTTTTATTCCTGCTGATAGTGAAACAACTGGGAATCATATAGTATGGGTGTTTTATATTTTAATGACTCATGAAGATATTCTAGAAGCAAGTCGTAAAGAAATCAACAGATTTTGTTTCTCAACGGTGTCTAACATACTTATGAATATCTAATAGGATCAGCTCTATATGAAGTTATAATTAATGAAACATTTCATCTTTATTCAACTGCAATATTCTTTTGACATCATTCTATACATGAACTGATTGTTTGTACAGAATATCAATCAATTATACCTTATAGAACATTCATGATCATAAATAATTAAATTCTTTAACGTCGGAATGATCTATACATGTTCCCGACTACTTTCATATAATTTTATATTCGTTCGCTACATGACCCATAGAAAGATCTCATATCGAAGTTATCGAATCGATATGCTTATATTGCTTTTATTGTTGGACAACTTAATGGTATTGGACAATATTTTGCATTAGAAGAAGCAAAAATAACCTCAGCTATGTTCGTACTACATGGCAATTTTAAATGAATACCAGGACAGAAAATAGTTCCAGATGTACAAGTTACATTAAGAACAAAATATGGTTTATTGACATATGTTAGTAACCGCTAAATATAAAGTCATTACATCATGGAAAGGAGAAATAAGATCAGAAAATGGATATATCCAACCATTCTATCCTACAAATTAAAGTAGAATGTCATAGAAACCGCACTCAATTTTTACTCGTGATAAACAAGCTTTGTAAACATGGATGAGCAATATAAATATATTGAAATTTATAATTTGTACGTGTTATATATGTTGATGATCATTAATTAGTTGAATTACTGACTTACATATTACTATCTAATTTACATCAATTATTTCCTGTTTAATACATTAGATTAATTATATTGATACACGTACACAAACAGGATCAATTTCATCATATCATACATCTGATGTTACTGTACGATTTTAGACGAGTCTTCTTACATGTTGATCGATTTGAAGATGCTGACCTTTATTCATCACTCGTTGTATTTCGTTATAACTAGATCCATAGGAATTGTTTTCAAGGGAGACATTGACCGCATCAGTTAGCAAAGATGTTAACGACATGATTGATATTCAATTTAGTTATATAATTTTATGAATGCAATCTTTGCTAAGTCATACTTTCAATCAAACAATCGTTCGTGAGAGAAAATACCACTGAAAATGGCTCTGTAATTATGTAGAAAACATAAAATCTTTTTGTGTCTATCTAAGCGAGAAATAAATAGTTATTTCCGCCATAGATTTGTGACGATCGATGCTTTTCTGACGACAAAAAAAAAAGAAGAAGTACACGAAGACGAAAGAGGTTACAACGAAGGTTTATTTTTCTAATCAACTGATCGTTTTCGTCTTGTTTTTGATTCTATCGCATTAAATATGCCTCGGAAAATATCGAGCTATGTTTCTTTCTAAAAAAAACAACACCATGTACTGGGTATTATTTGTTTACAATCTGCGTAGACATATAGTTACTTAGTTTCTTCGATTAATATATGACTGCATCGTTTTACTTGTTATATGTTTTGAGATGTGCAAATTGTGTTTTTCTTCGAAATATAATCGTTTTGTATTAAGCATAGATAGTTAAGATAGAGTATCACTTTTGTTTATAAAATGATGCTGCGAAGAGATAATACGAATGAGATGGACAAGAAAATAAATCACTTAGCAATGCATTCAATTTCTTCTAAATTAAATCAATAGTTTCCAATAATTAAGACAAGAATTTGTGTAAATTATATTTCGATGCATATAAATATAAATTATTCTCTGTTGAAAGCAAGACAATTTTTATGTAATACTCCAGCTAATAGTTTTTCTTTTTACCATTGGCATACATAAAACAAGATTTTGCACTTGAAATGTTTCTCATTCATCGTAATTAAATATTATCAATATCATGAAGATTGATCATTCATGTAAAATAACATGAGTGATTTAAAGATAAACTGCAATATTTGAAGAAGTGATTTAAAACGAACTGTGCATATAGTTTGTTTTATGTCTTATATTATTAGCGTCGCGCAACGCCTTGACAGACAAAATCGACAGACGTAGAAGAAGAAAACAGGACTCACCACGCACACACAAGCATACATACAAAGAAGAAGAAGAAAAAATAGTGTGAACAAAAGAAAGTGTTGAAAATCAGCCACACGTTCATCCATCCGATTTATCGATGTGACAAGAAGAGTGAGTGCTCATTTGAACAAAATACATCAGAAAGAAAAAAGAAAGAAAAAAGAAGTAATAAAAGAATAAGACCCAGAAATAAAACGACGATTCATCATTATTTCGAGGTCATCATTGTTACGAATTCTAAAATATCATAATAACAATGGAACATGATTGGAAATTTTCATTTCAACATACCTTCGTAATTAACTTGTCCGTCTATAATTGAAGAAAAGAAATTCATACAAAAAATTTTAGTATTTCTGAAAACAAAAGGACGAACTCTTAAATCATACCTCCGTCTATATCTGCTTCTCGAATCATTTCATCGACTTCCTCATCAGTGAGCTTCTCGCCCAGATTAGTCATAACATGACTAGAAACGGTTAAATAAAAAATGAAATTCTCTTAAACTTGATTTATGTTGTTTTGTCTTACCGAAGTTCAGCAGCTGATATAAATCCATTTCCGTCCTTATCAAACACGCGGAATGCTTCACGAATTTCTTCTTCTGAATCCGTATCCTTCATTTTACGTGCCATCATTGTTAAAAATTCCGGAAAATCAATCGTACCATTGCCTGAAATAAATAAATACATGAATAAATAAGCAAGAATGATACAACTATAGATCGAAAATACAACTGTGATTTCAATGACGAAAAGAACAAACAAATTTACATACCATCGGCATCAACTTCATTGATCATATCTTGTAATTCAGCTTCAGTTGGATTTTGACCAAGACTACGCATAACTGTACCTAATTCTTTTGTTGTAATTGTTCCATCACCATCCTTGTCAAACAGGGAAAAAGCTTCTTTGAATTCGGCTATCTGCTCTTCTGTTAGTTGATCAGCCTGAGAAACAAATAGATGATTAACGCTTCAAATAATTCTACATCGATTTATTTTCAATATTATATTTAAATAAATACGATTGATCATTGTTATTCAAGTAGAATGCACATCGAATGCCTCAAGGGGCCAGGTTTTAACAACGTCATAGATTATTTTTTCTGATAAACTTTTATATCACGAATTAAATATACAAAATATTTATGCTCTTGTAAATTGTCATTCGAGCAATCATTAAATTCAATAGTATTCCCTTAAGACTGACATATTAATATCAATTGTAACGAAAATATACATCACAATCAATAGATTAAATGTGTCTGGTTTGGTTAAATTCGACTAATTTCAATCATAGGAAGAACAATATAATCTTAAACGTCATGTTGTCAACATTGTATTTCTTGCTGACAATATGATGAGTGTTCTTGTCAAAAATGAGAAAAGAAAAGAAAGGACGGGTTTGCTGTTTAAAAATAGTATTGATGATAACATCTATCTTGAAGTAGTAGATGATGACAGTAAGAGAGCTCGTGAATATCAATCCATTTCTCATGTTTCATCTTCATAATAGATTATTAAACAAAATTTAAAAAAATGCCATCAAAAGATCGAATAATGTATTTGTCAAGAAGAAAAAATAACAATTAGAATATATATATAATACACATAAATATGTATTAAAATAAATGGAAGTATTTATCCTTATTAAGCTTGCTCGAGTCAGACATATCTTTATGTTCTTTACACTATCTCCGTTCGTTTAAAGTTATTGATGATGTTACACTCGTTCTGGCGACAACAAGAATCGGATGTACTATATTGTGTGTTGTTTTTAGGCTTCTCTTTCTCTCTCTCTCTCTTTCCCTATACACATTCTCGTATAATCAATTAAGATGCGCGAACGCGAACGACGCCTCATCTTTATAAAAAACAAGAAAAAACGAGAGTAGCTTCGACCTCTTCTGTCTGTATGTCACAATCAGTTGGTGCCCCAGAAATCGCCTTGACACAAACAAGCACGCGATAATTTGCTCATAAGACTAAAACGAGCGAGAAAATAGACTTATTTCTTTTTCATGTATTGGTTTTATGATTAAAATAACGATCAATACCGTATAATGCGACTGTAGCGTGAAAGTAACCTGCTTCGTTTTCCTTTCCAAGTACTAATTTAATCGTAAATTTCAGAGCTTTATTAATTTTTTTCTTCTTTGACAAAGAAATTCTTTTACTCTCAAAATGATATCTCAGATTAACACGCGCATTCACAAACATTGTTTATTATTTAGACAGATTTTGTCATCATGAATTCATTGTATTAATATTTATTTATCTAACGAAAGTATCAAATGTCTTTTGATGACATAATGGTATTTGCTTTTTCTGACAGGTAGATAAATAAAAGTGTTTCATCAAAAGTACAACTTGGTATATCTGCTAATAGGCTTCAAACTAATTATATTTCTCGTTTTAAAACGAACTAAATCGATTTTTATACAACTAAGTGACTCTCGTCAAAGATTTGCGTGCTGAAGAATTCTTGAACATGAAGGAAAACCTGAGCAATTTGTGAGCATTAAAACTATTATCAACTTGAAGCAAAAAAACAAGAACATTCGTTGCTTGTCATTTACTTTTTTAAGAGAAAAGAGCATTTCCGGTTTTTCTTATTTCCAACAATACTCACCATTATGATAAATATGGAATTGAATGAGTCCTAAGTTTCCACTTGTATGAATCTGTTATTGTCGACCTGTGCACCAGGTTCGAAATGAAGATCGTTCGTTATTCTTTGTTTCTCTTGATCAACACCGGGTTTCGTGCGTGCGCGTGTATGTGTGTATTTCTATGTGTGTCTCCGCGCGATGCTGTTCAGTTGTAGACAGAAGGAGAATGCGCGATCGAGAGAGAGAGAGAGACAGAGAGACAGAGAGAGACGAGTAAAAGAGAAAAGAGGAGTTCGACTAGGCACGGACGCGATATGCGACAGCACAAGGCAGTAGTAGTTGTAGTAGTAGCAACGGCTTATCTTTCTCTTTGACACAGCGGCAGAAAGAGTATTTTCTGTGATGGTGACGGCGACAGCGCGACAACGACGATTCTGGTTTGCTTGTGATAAAGAACAGAGAAAAACAAGAGAAAGATTGTTTTAAACGAAGGGCAACAAAACAGAGCACGTTGTAATATCGAAGTAGGAGAAAGAGAAAATTGATTTTTTTTTCTTTTCCCCCCTCTCCGCTCGTAGAAGGAGAGGTATGTTCATTATTCTTTTCTTTCTTGCATCCTTCTTCCTACGCCGAGCGGTGTTACAGCGACCGAGAAAATATAATGTCGCTTTCAGACTACGAGTAGCTACGATACGATGCAACGTTGATTGTAGTCTCCTAGAATTGTGATAAAAAAGAAGCAAAAGAAGACGGTTGGGATGCAACAAGAGAACCACTCTTCGTACAATAATACACAAAATTCTATGAGTCGTATTTCATTCTTCTCTTTTCCTTTCTTCTGTTTGACAACGCGCAGTTCTCTGCTCTTTGTTTTTTTTTCTTCTCTGTTTATTCCTTTTTGGTCGTCGTCAAGAGAGATACAGAGACCGAGAGAGGAAGAGAGAGAGAGAGAGAGAGAGAGAAAAGACCTCATTATCGTATACAACGTCTTGATGACAGCATTACGTATGTGTGTATATGTTCCGCTTTCCGGGAACGTTGATGTATGTCTCCCTGCTTTCTCTATTCATTCAATCCTTCATCGATTTACATAGTGGCCATCTCTTGTCTTCGAAATATTATACTGACTCGTTCATGTGCATGTGAAAACTTGACTTTATCGTGTGTAAAGACGAGAGAGTAAATAGAAACTGATAATTCATCATCGACTCAAGAGGCTCACAGATTAAAATAGATGAACGAATGAACGCCGAAGTATTCTCACACAAACAAAAAGAGAAAGCTCGACTGCAAGAACTACGAAGAAAATATGGGTTCACCTGGGAAAGAAGAAAGCAAGAATGCTTAATTATATAGCAACAAGCAGGGCATGATAGTTAATGACAGAATGAAGAAAAATATCTTCTGGTTCATGAAAATAGAGGCGAGGAATTAGTGCTTACTTGCTTAAATAAAAACGATCAACTCATTTTTCTTATTAATCAGCTAGGAAACAAGAATTGCAGAGAAAAGAAAAAATGAGACGAAGAAATTTATGAGTAAAGCCTTAAAAATGGCACGTATAAGGCACAAAAACCGACACTTATTCACTTGATATAATTCTAAAGAAGCATGTTGCTATAATTATCGTCATACATGTAGATCAACCAATTGAATTCATTTGTATCATAATATACATTTAAAAAATTCTAATGATACATATAACCGCCAAATTTAATAAAGTTTCCTGATGGACAAGTATTATTTTTCTCTTTTATCATAAAGAAATAGAGAAAGTTTCTCTTCTATCGTATAATCAGTAAAATATGATATTTTCGCTAGAAGTCATTGGAATCAGTTTAGTGAATGTATTTCAAACCTACAATCCGTAGAAGTTTTTTCATCTGCATACATCTAAGAATCACCAATGATCAATTATAGATTTCTTTATAAGTGTTAGCCTCTATCTTTTTTCCTGCTTTCTTGTTGTTTGATGAAATTTTCATTAGTTCTCATTTCTTTAGCTCGATTATTTTGCTCAATCTCAAGAGTAATATGACATGTCTGTTGTTGTTGTTTGTCGTATTGTTTTTGTTGTTCAGATTGCGTTATGGAATGACAATTTTCTGACATTTTATTGGGCATGCTCTCTTGATGATAATGCTCGATGTCAAAAATGCATCCGGATTTCTGTATTGTTTAAGAAAAAGAGATGCTATTGATTTGATGATAGAACAGAGAAAAAACAACAAGTACAATGTAGAGCAAAACCAATCAGTCTAGATATACAAAAGACGATATGATCATTAAGCATATTTGTTCCGGAATTGCATGTTGATTCCTGTTCATACTTCATATATTTATATATTACGTATTGAAATATAAGCAAAAATTCCACATGTTTTTCTAAATTTTTATTCCAACATCGACTGCTGATAACGATGAATAGTTAGCAATGGAAAAATGCTTTGATGAGAACAAGCGAATCTATCCAAAGAACAACAATATGCAATATTCTCATCTGTAAGATTGTCAGATCAAAAATATTTGAACAATTACCATTAATGCATATTAAGTAAATAATCATGATAGATGCAAATAATAATGAGTAGGGGAAGATCTTTATTTACAAAATCAAGATATAAAGGAGAACAAAACAGAATGATAATAATTCTTAAATAAACAAGATTTTTTATTGTCGTTTGGGTAATCATTTTTTTTCAATAGTGTAATCAGAGAATTTTTCAAAAAAATTAATTAATCATTTACAAGTACATATTTTACTACGAATGGAAATGAATCCCAGAAAGAAAAAGGAACTAAGTTTTACAAGAAAGGAAGTCAGGAAGATTTTTTTTTGTGAATAAAAGGTGTTTCAAACATTTTCCAAGGATATAAGCATGAAATTTACAAATCATGCTAAAAGAATCCGTAAAGGATGCTTTTGACCAAAGTACCTGCATTCAAATCAAACAAGCTTGGCCATGATGCGAATAAAAAGAAACACATTGCTCAATGGTTATTTACGATTGAATAAATTCATCGAACAATTCAATTTGATCCGATCGATAGAAAGAAAATTCTCCTTGGCACGTCACACGGCCCCAAGGCAGAGGATAAAAAAATTAAAATTCTCATGCATTCTATGAAAATCAAGAACAATCTTTTATTAATCGATTTTCCCCAAAAATCTGATCATTTTTCTTGTTCGTATTAGCGTTGAACTACAATGATGACAAAATAAATTTAGATTGAAGCCGTTCGAATAAAAAAAAGCATCGATCAAGGAAAAGAATTTCTAATTGATGAAAAACAACTACTAAGAGGAAAATGTTTGTTTTTTTATCGACCGGAAGACACTTTGTTCTGTAAATTTTAAAAATAGCTTTCATTTCCTGAGCGTTTAGCTCTTTTTGAGTTTAGTTGAAATGTGTCACATATAATCGATGGCAGATTCGGAAAATATTCATAAATATCCATTAATTGACATGCAATTTGTACTCGATTGGATATTAAAGTATAACTTGAGTTTAGCCATTGTTCCATACGTTTAGTTTATGCTAATCGTCATATACCATTACGAAATAATCCATTCGAACAAGAAACTATATCATGATTTAGTTCTAGCTGATTTATTCGAGATCAATGTACATTAGCAAGTACAAGAAGAAAAGTACATTGTTTAATACTATCTAAATTTATGAGTTTTGGCGGACAAAAAAAACTATTAACTAAATTCTCCATGCATAAGAACTTTCCGAGTAAGTATTCAAGGAGAATTGTTTGCTCAGAAATAAATTATAATTTCCAATTTATTTCGATGACTATCAATCATCGAAAAGTTACTTCATTGAAGTATAACTGATCTACAGACTAATGTGCCGAATCGATTTAAATCTAAGAATATATATTTCGACAAGAATAAACGAGAGAAATGCCATTGATGAAAGTGATTATTTATTTTTTAGAGATCTAATTTGATTCACTTGGCACGTCCTTTTAGTAAATCATTAATTTGTCGAATTAGTGTAACAAACCATTAACGATGTCTGTTGCATTCACAAATATCGATAGATATTTACATGTTTATTCATTTTTTGATTGTATTCAGTGTTCAATTGGATCGTTGTTTATTCATTTGCTAATAAAATGATAACTACAAACATTGCTGATCATTGTTTATTCGGTGCTGTCTCATCTGACTCTTGAAGCCTGATTGATAGAAAGAAAATCTTTCGACTATATTCAGTTGTCGAAATGACATCGTATAACCTATTCTTGGGTGAGCAACAGTAAATAACTACATAAAAAACAAATTTATGTTGAAATTGGCATCCAATTTGATTATCTAGAGAAATTTCTTTTTTATTTGAAAATACAACTAATGAATTTATGTAGCAGGGAAGGCAGTATTCGAATCAAAACAATCGAATCATATTATTCATAATTGTTAACTAAGCTATGATGCTTCGTGTTAAAATTCCAATGAAAGAATTTTTCTTTTGTAATACTACGTTGTATGAGTATACAATATGCATTTACAAATAGTGTGCTAAATTTTCATGAACGTGTTTGCTTCTACGAGTGTTATTCTAACATATACAAACAATACAAGTAAAAAATGTGTCAAGATATTAAGCTCGAAATGGTAAAATTTGATTCAATCCATTGACATTCTATCATTTTTATATGTTGTAACCCTATAGAGACGATTTTTATTTTTAAAGTATACTCTTGATAGACATAATACCAAAACAGCAATTCATATAATCCTGATTGTTGTATGATGATGTTCAGTAATGTATACAATTAGTACTGGCACGGTTTATTTGTTTGTCGGAACAAAAGCTACCACTAGTCGTTGTACAAGCTCTACTTATGAAAATTTAAAAATGTCATGCACGTGAAGCACTAACTATTGGTATCAGTGCTTTGTTAATGATTTCTAAATTTTCTTAGAAAATTTATCGTTGAACTCTAGACAATATTTATATAGCAAAAGCTATTCTAGTGATAGTTCAACAGAAGAAAATTTTCTTTCGAAACTAAGCAAATGCGACAGAATCAGTTTTCTACATCGTTTAAACAAAAAAGGGTTTGAACAACGCTGTTCGAAGAACGATACAAAAGCTAAAATAAATTTGATCATGTTTAGTATTGTTGTTTCGTGTCTTACACTTCAAAGTTCATTTGGATTAAATATGATATGGAATATCTGTTTCTTGTTTTCTGTCATCGAATGGCATTTAATACCGAGCTTGAAACAATAAATACTGTCCAAATGATTATCTTCATGGAGTAGATTGATGAGGTGTTCTATCAATATGAATGAATAGAACCAGACGTCAATAGATTCTTTTCTTACTTATTTATAGTATATGTGAAGTGATACAGCTCTATTCTCAAGATTGAAAAAGAAGATCATTATTATGCATCACAGTGAGATCTATATTCAAGTTTTAAATTTTGTTCAATCAAGAGAAATGTTCAAGGACTCGATCGAGTCCTTGAAATATTAATTTTGCGAATGCTAGTGATCGAAAAACCTTTCAAAATGATGCTTTTGTCTACACTATACTGTTTCGAATTAGTCGAGCATTCCTGTTTTCGTTTTTCAGAGAATTATTTTCGATTAACTCCGTGAAAAAACATTTTGACAAAAATGCAACTCAATGAATGGAGAAAACTTTATTGTGAATTAAAGAGATCAAAACTTATTTCATCGCAGCCATGGTGATTAAATCTGTCGATTTTCTTATTCAAAAGAAGCTTTAAGTTCTTTTCACTGTTAACAAAAGACGATTATGGTACGATAAAAAGTGTCATAGATCATTGAGTTTCTTCTCGAACACTAAAACCTCTTTTTCAGTATCTTCAGTCAGAATTTGAAGCGTATATGTACATTATTCTTATGACTACAAGTATTTATTATGCTCTTTGCTGACTATAATAAAATTCAAACAAAAAAAATGAAATCTTCTTCATTTTTAATCATGGAGATATTAACAAACATAAAAAGAAATAGAAAGAAAAAAATTTGCTCGAAGACAGCAATTAAAAATGCATGTAAAACTTAATTATGCCTTACATAGGTTTCTGCAGATGCTTTTTCACACTGAGAACGTCATGCTGAAACATCTTAATCGAATTATTAACTACCGAACGTCTGTTATGAGTTTGTTTTTATCGTGCACCATGCCGTTTCAAGACGATTATATCGACAAATTGTTTTCTTCGCGTCATATGTCACAATACTACGCTAACTGAGCATTGTAGAACAAAGATTTTAGAGTTTGTCCTTTCTAAAAACCAGAATACGATTTCTATTCTTTCAAATAATCCAAATATACACTACCCATGTAGCCAATTTTGTGAAATAATGTACATTGCAATGCATTATTTTCTGATAAAACATCAATTGCCCCAATTACATAATAATGCAACCTATATAATGCATTGTAATGCATTATTATTTCTAACGCATTTCAATGCATTAAAATCCATTACTTTCGTTACATTCTTCCTTTCGTTGTAGTTAAATGTATATAAAAACCGTCATGCATTTGCATTTTATGACTACATCTACATAAACATACCAGAACATCTATGCTCTTATCCTTCAAGGCATATTTCTTATGGCATCCTTTCTAACAATAAATCATTGACTAACAGCCTTTACATAAATATATCCTTTTAATCTAACATACATTCCTTTCCCTTAGCATCGATATCGTTAACCCCATATCTATACCCTTACCCCTATATCTATTCACTTAACGTTATATGTATACCCTTAATTGTATATCTATACCCTGAACGTGGGATTCATGAGCTTATCCCTCTACCGTGATTCCTATGCTTTGTTCGACAATGCTTGGATCTTTGCGTTCGTTTGCATGAAAAAACGTTAAGGTACAATGCACAGCGAAGAATGGTTTTGCGTTTCTTAAGAAACATCGAACGCAAGTCCCCGGTCATGCTAGTCCAGGAGGATCATTCAGACAATTGGATCCGATCGGATGCCTGTTGGATCCGAGCATGTTTCTATCGACGTTTCTCTAATTCGACGAAATCTGATTGGATTCCGGGTTGTGATCCGACATTCGGACCCTTAGTGTTGAATCTTATCGAATCCTTCTATCGCAGTCCGATTGGATTTCATCGTATGAGACAACAGGCCTCTGCTATTGGGATTAAATGCTAATTAGTACACAAATTAGAAAATAGGTTTCTCTCGTCGGATCCGTTAGTGGTTCCACAACGTGAATTCCCGTAGGATTTCGTCGGATCCTATCAGATCCGATTGAATTCATTCACCTGGGAGGGCCCGGTAAGAGTTACATAACACGTGGATGACTTTTGCCGAAAAAGCTCTCTTGGTCCTTAATCGCACTGTAAAAGCGATTTTATTGGTAAACCAAAAATGGCTTTTCGCGTGTACCCGCTGTAAAAGCATGTTTTGGTTTCTGGTGGACCATTTCGGAGCTTCTTATAATGTGAAATAAGTTGCTTTCCACGCGTCCTCGGCAGGGACATATGTAGGTTCCCTAGTAGCCTGGTTTGTAGAACAATTATTATGTTGAGAGAATCCAGAGATCCTACCGGACCTTAAATCAGGTTTCGAGTTCATTGCAAAAACTGTTCCGTTTAGTTCATTATGTTCGCTCAGATTAGATATTTTCCTGTGCTATGTGAATACAATTTTGAACGACATGTCTAGAAACAAGAGTGTATAAGGTGGCCGGAATAAAAACATAGTATGCTATGATTTTTCATGTAGTATGATTAGTCTTGGTGACTATTTACGAATAAACACTAAAAGAAACGATGAGCATGTAATGAACGGTTTACAGTTGATGTATTTGCACTGTGCTACTATACTATCTAAACATGGTTTGCAGTAGCCTTTCTATTACTTGGTACGCTTATCGTTAATAATTGTAACTCGTTGCTTATAATAGTTTTTATTTTTATGCATCGTGAAGTTTCGCCTGTGATTACTGTTAATGATCATTGAAACTGCTTTAGTTTTCCAATGCAATGGAACCATGTGATTTTCTACGCTATAATGAAATCTTCGTCCTAGTCACGAAAAAGAAGTCGAAATGAATTAGTCATGAGCGTTTCAATAGAGTTTGTCTTTTTAATCAGGTACCATATTAGAGAACATGTACCTGTCAACACTAATACACAGATACTTTTGCTCACATCTTTTCTCGATTCTTAAGATAAAGATTCGGAGTTGGCTTTCACGAAACCGATAATTTAACCGAAGCATATAAACTCATTATATATGATGTATTATATTAAATTAAAAGTGGATGAATTGTTATTCACTTAAACATTGTCGCTAGAAATATAGTGTTTTGCATCACCAATCAATTCTGCTATCAAAAACATCCGCGATATGTTGAATAATGAATTGAACTTCAATGCATTATCTTCTAGTTAAATATTATTTCCGACAATGCATGGAAATGCATTGAAAATTTATTACATTTTGAATCATTTCAACATTATTTCAAATAATCCATTGAAATACATTGATCACTGATGCATTATTTTCCATTATACGTTTATTTCAATATAATGCATTGAAATGCATTGAAGTCTATCTGAAATATCAAGATTCATGCATTATATTTAATTATTTATGAAATTTTAGAAAATAATGGACAATAATGTGTCATTTTTCCATTATCGGCTACATAGATAGGGCTTTATTACATTTTAAAATGCAAAGCTAACGGAGTTCATTTTACGTAACATGACGTTAATAGAAATACGAAATAAAACTTGATTCATGAAAAAATGACGCATCGCAATAATAACAACCCATTTTTGCACATTGATTTGTTCTTCAATTATCCTTGTAGAAACCTTACATGATCATATATTCTGCTTTCGTTCATCCATTGCATTTAATCAAGAGTTAATTGTATTTCGCTTTGTTTTTTGCTTGTTCTTCGAAGTCTACTCGTAATATTTTACAGAAAACACTTTCTAATAAAACTATTATCAGTATCATTGCGCATATAAAATAATTACACAGTTCATTGCGTCTGTATTTTTACTTTTCATATTACTCTTGCACGTTGTTTGATGCGAAGGGTGTCTTTCGTAATAGTCCAAAAAATGGCTTCTCAGTGCATTGAAAGCATTTTTGTTTTTCTACATAGTCGAAAGAATATTTTTCTTTTCTTTTGCACATAAAAAGTAAGAGTAACTTCATACATACTATAGAAATTACTTACGCAATAGATAGATGGCTGGAGCTTCGATTATTATGGCATATTATACAGCCTGGTCGATTTATTCTCGATCATATTTTGTGACTGATATTCCAGCGGATAAACTCACTCACATTAACTATGCCTTTGCTAATATTGGTTCCGATGGACGTATTGCTTTAGGTGATTCATGGGCTGATATCGAAAAAAGTTTTCCTGGCGATACATGGGATCAACCATTGCGTGGAAATTTTAATCAACTAATTAAACTGAAAAAAAACTATCCCCATCTTCGAACATTAATTTCTATTGGTGGATCAGTAAATGAAAATTTTTATTTTTATTCTTTATTTTTAATAACTATAATATTTAAAGACGTGGTCCAAGAAATTCTCTGACGTAGCTGTAAATACTAAAAATCGTACTACATTTGCACAGTCTTGTGTTGAATTCATTCGAAAGTATGGCTTTGATGGAATGGATATCGATTGGTGAGTAATTGTCTCTTTTTTTCGATTGATATATAAATATATATATATTTCGAATTTTAGGGAATATCCTGTATCTGGTGGTCAACCAGGAACTATACATCGAAAAGAAGATAAACAAAACTATGTACTTTTACTAAAAGAACTTCGGCAACGGTTAAATGTCGCTGGTTCGGCTGATCATAAAATTTACCTTCTTACTATAGCGTAAGATAAAATTTACAAAAACTAAAGTCCATTACATTCGACATATAAATAAAGAGCAGGCGCAAGTCCAGAACATATAGCTGACATGGATTTACCTCGTATGTCCACCTATCTGAATTGGATAAATGTTATGACGTATGATTTTCATGGTGCGTTGTTATCTCTTCATGAAATTCTATCTATACATATGTCTTATGTTACTTTGCAGGTGGTTGGGAAACAAAAACTGGTCATAATGCTCCGTTGTTCAAAAATGATGCTGAAACAACAACAGATGTGCCGCCATCATTTGTTAAATCAAAATATAATTGTCATGCATCTATAAAAGGTTATATCACCAATGGAGTATCTCGTTCAAAACTAGTCATGGGTTTACCATTGTATGGACGTGGTTGGCAAGGTAGTAATAGAATTTCATAGAATAGATTCATAGATCGTTGTTTTATCTGTAGAAGTAAATGGGACCATTATGCACGGTTTTTCACAGCCGACTTCTGCTCAATTACCAAATGGTACATGGGAAAATGGAATTTTCGATTATGACGATCTGAAAAGAAATTATATACTAGCATACAAACGTTATTGGGATGATAAATCAAAAGTAGCTTTCCTTTACAATGCCACAACAACTATATGGATTAGTTATGATGATCGTCAATCGATTAAAATAAAATGTGATTATATAAAATGTGAAAAATTAGCTGGAGCTATGCTTTGGGATTTAAGTTCTGATCGCAGTTGTGAATTAATTAACACTACCTTCAATATAATAAATAGTAATAATATGGCACTGTCGCTGAAATTAAATTCGCCAATGGAATCCGTATCTTCTGGGGACGAAACCGAGCCAACCTCTATGTGTCCTATATTATTCAGAGTAAATGCTGATAGCGATGATCCTTTATGGCAAATTAATAAAGACTACATAATTGGAGATCGAGTCATGTATAAAAATAAAATCTATGAATGTGTTATAGCACACAAATCATCACTGGGTTGGATCCCATTACGTGTGTCCGCATTATGGAAACTAGTTGAAGTTTTTTATTGACTGCAAAATGATCTTGTTTAAAATAAATGTGAAAACTTCGGACTTATGTCCGAGAGTTATGTGTACTTCAAAAAGTGAATGAGACAAATCAGTCATTCTAGAATGTGTGCACGGAAGAAGTATCTTGGTAAACCTTTTTGGGAAACTCCAAAACTACTGATCATCTCAGACATATCTAGGCAATTTAGTTTCGGGATGCAGTTTTTATTTAATTCGAGACCTTTTTCTGGCGATGTTCTCTTAGAAAGTTCGATTTGGTTCAAAACTAATGTCAGATTCGGAACCAGCGTTAAAAACTGAGTCGATTTATATACGTTGTGGATAATTCTGAGAAAAAAGTTTTTTTTGAAAAAATCCCTGAACCACCCCTCAGTGATGGTTTGATCAATATTAATATCTATTGACTTCGGGCTTTTACTTTTCCATAGTCCTTTTAAATAGCTACAGAACCAGTTATTTGGGAAAACCCAACACTACTGGTCAACTGAGACATATCTAGGCAATTTAGTTTCGAGATGCAGTTTTTGTTTATTTCGAGACCTTTTTTTGGCGATGTTCTTTTAGAAAGCTCGATTTGGTTCAAAACTAATACCAGATTCGGAATCAGCGTTAAAAACTGAGTCACTTTACATAAGTTGTGGATAATTCTGAGAAAAAGGTTTTTTTTGAAAAATTCCCTGTACCCCACCTCAGGGATTGCTTGGTGAAAAATGACAATTTTTTCGATAACTCAGCCATTTCTTGCCGGATCCTTCTCATCTTCGAACTCGACCGAGATATTCATAAGACAATTCCGTGCACAAAATTTCAGCTCAATCGAATGTATTTGTAAAGATTTATCGTGTTAACGGCCGGCCGGACACACTGACCGATTCTAGAGTGTACTCACTTTTTGAGTACACAAAAATAGTTTCAAACAAAACCGTATTCGATAATGTAATCATAAATATCATGAAATAAATAAAAAGTAAAAATAAAATTATATTCTTCGAATTCTGAACATAATTATCAGATGTTCTATTTGGGCATCAGTTGAACGACAGATTCTCTGTTCGTAAATTTTCAAAACTATTTACTGTAGTAAGGTCAAATGTTTTGATATGCAGATTTTTGTCGAAAAAATGTTCGCTGATTCTCTTCGTATTCATAGAACCATAATACTTTGTATGCTGGATTAGAACAGTGCATTTATTCTGATGCAATATTTTTATTGTAAATAGAGATTTTAGAAATTCGAGGTGATGATTAAATATTCGAATAGTATAATTAGCCTATTAACTAATCGGATGTATGAGCAGAAAATTACTTAAAAATGATTAAAAACTGACAGCAATATCTACAAAAGCAGTCACACTTACAAATCAGGTATATCATGAAAATTCGAATCGTAGAAGATTTTAAAATAACAACGATAATTTTTCTCATCCTACAGTAATGAACAATCACGCTCTCAATTAATGTGACTTTCATCATACGAATTACTTTTGCGACTTTTAATTTCGACTGATCAAATTAATTTATCGATTGTACACTCTCGTTATTTCCTCCATATTTTTATCAATCAGACAGAAATTCATAATTCTTTCACAGGATTATCATAATAAAACGAAGTAATCTACTTCATCAAAACATAATACTAATAGAACCATTCTATTTTCCTTCCTTCCAAAATGAGATCACCTGCATACTAACTACTGAAACATGGACTCGCCATTATGAAGCCATCACCAAAAACTAATAATAGCTTCTAATCATATTCCATGATTCAGACGTAATTAGAAAGCTTTTTGCCAGAGATTATATTGACATCTGTTTTTCATCAACTTCAACTATCTTTCATGTTGTTTAGATTAATATCCCAGATCAGACTCAAAACAGGGGATCCATGTCAACAAATGCAGTAGTCCTTGATTGTCCATGAGTCATGACAAATTGAGTTATTCTATCCATTTACAAGACGAACGTATCAATCTTTTAAATGTTTCATTTCAGTACAAATATTTACATCGAATTTGTAATGGATGCCTGTCGGACGGCTTTATTGCTGCAACAAAAATCATTGATAAGTTTTTGATTGGACATGATCTTCTCTCAAAGGAATCGTTAAGTGTCTTTAATCCTCTACAAACATCATCACCTAGACGAGACACCTTTGGAAACTTCTACGTGTTGAAAGAAAAATAGAAAATTCTATAGGTACAGTAGAGTGAAATACGTACACTATAGATTTGTGTAGAACCTTATTATTCTAACTTTCGTTTGTTCAAGTTTCCCTCTGAAAATGATTTATCGTCTTTCGAAATAATATCTTTAGTCCGTTGAAAAGTTCTCTTTACGAAATGCATTATTTTCATGCATATTAGGTCTAATCAATTGGAAATACAACAACAAGTTTGAATCTCGCTTCCATGATGGCATTGATCTTCCAAATAGAATAGTTCAAACTATAGTTTGACATAATCCGCTTGTTTTATTGCAATGGTTTTTATCGATCACTTACATTTTAATTATCAATAAACAGTAGTCTCGACGTACGGCACTGTCTGGGGGTGACGCTTTATTTTTACTTTACGTTAAAAAACTTTTTCCTCGTGTACATAAAAAGAATGACACGTTTCAGTTTTAATTTACTCAGCAAAGTAAAGATGAAGTGTCACCCCTACCACTGACTAATATTGAGTTGTTGCCAAAATTCAATGGCTAATCATCGTCTGATACTGTTTGGTTTTCGAATGAGAGAATTGAATCCTGTTGAATCAATTTATTATGCGGACAAGAAATTAATATTGGAGTAAAACTAAAGATTTTCGACGTATCCTTTTTGAACTGACTTCTCTTGATGAATCTTACTCGACTTATCTATTCATGCTGTTTTTATTCTTTCATGATAGTATAATATGGAAGAAATTCATGTGAGAGAAAATTTTCAATATTGTACATGTAAAGTTATTTTATCATTAGTGAAATGAAAAAGTAAAACAAACTATAAAAGTTAATCATATAGGATACAACACAGTTATATTGTTTTAGAAGCAATACATAAACGAATAACTATGCGTTTCTGACAGATGGAGCGAATCGATTAGTAGTAAACCTCTTTTATGTCATTTGTACTATCCATTTACTGAATGCATAATACGAGCTGTAAAAACATCTTGCGATTATATTTAGTATTGGAATGTTCCAATGCCCAATATATATATCAACTATCGATCAATCTGTGCAAACATTGACACGAATCTCAATGTATCTTCGGTTCAAGTCTATAGAAAACAATGACAATTCATTCATTGTTGAATATCTTAATCCAATTGTAGCATATTTTTTTAAAGTTTATTAGACAGGATGAGATGGACGTTATCGGTAAGTGTTTTCCGATTAGATTAAACTTAATTGTTAGTTGTCCCGATAAGTTTAAGCAGTGCCTATTGATTTGGCAAGAAAACATAATGCTTTTGAACTATATGAAATGAAAGTACGTGAATGCGAGATCTAGTAGAATCAACGATACACGACTGTTTCATTAAACCAATGGGATCACATGAAGAAAAAGGTTCATTTTCCAGAACGATCGTTTAGGACCAACGTTCAAGTAAGCCTTTCATTTTCTTCTCTTTATAGGTCACATAAGGTTTAACGTAATCCTTGCTACGAAAGCCTATGTTATTACATTTTACAAGTGAGAACAGAAACATTTGGTTCGTTCAATTTAATAATTGTATAAGTTTGTTCAGAATCGAATCTGACTATCCAGAGCACAAGTTGAAGCTATTCATCGAGAAAGTCAGACTTTGAGAAAACATCAATGATCAAAGCTGTTCTGCTAAATCGAAACCATGGTAACAGAAGGTTTGAACAAATCTTGAGAGTATGGAACACAACATTCTCTATGTATTGATTATGAAATATTTCAGTTTTAACATCGGATTCGACAAGCATATATGACACGAATCGATAGTTATCCACAGAGAATAGACGATGGTTGCTAGATGAATGACGGTGTATGTACTGATCTTTTTTGATTTTATGACGATAGGAGAAATCGATTTGAATAACAAAGTAGACACATTGTTAGAATGAAAAATTCTCTATTGAATCAGCTGAGATTTAAGTTATTCTATAATTATATTGTTCTTCAATAAAACAAAGCAAAAGTGTCTCGTTCTTGATGCAGTCACTCATTTATTTCATTTTATCTTCGTCGAAATTTAATAATTGTAAAGAAAGTAAAATACAATCAATAGATTGAATCCTTTGAAGACCACAGCTCTGCCGTTAAGAACAATGTTTGCGAGTGCTCAACACCAGGAAGATTATATTTTGATGAAAAATTCAATAATAACGCCTATGAAGTTATTTCCAGTTCACACTCATTGTAATTCATAGAAATGCAAAAGGATTAGTTCGATCATCATATCGGAGAAACATTGGTGCAGTAATTGTTGTTTAGATCGTACAACGGAATATTACTTATTTCATTCATTTTAAGCTGTAGAATTAGTCTACAGAAGACCCTTTCGTGCTTTTAATATTTAGTAATTGCAGTACAATGAGAAATTTTATATGACAGATGTTTTAACCCAGTAGCACGTACCAGTTCCATAGTGAAAAACCATGATATTTTGGCAGTTGTCAACGAAGACACCTTGCAAACTTTAGTTCGCTATTTGATACGAAAATAATTTAATAGATTCTGTCTCGATCGAACTGATTGGTTACGAGAGCATATTTCATATGTAATATACAGAATTGTAACTACTAGTTTCAAGTGAGATTCAAACGATAGGATAGTGGATAATTAAGAATAGATTTATTTAATTATTATCTTGATTTCTACAATAATAGATATATGTATGTACGCGTAAACTAGACATTTGTAAAGTCAAAATGTACAAGAAAAAAAAGACTAATCAAATTGATCGACGAATAATAATCCGTTGATTTCGTTACATACGAAATCGTCTAGATGAACATACAATTAAATTTAAAAATAAATGAGTCAAATATTAATTTACTTAGGTGGTACAGCTGGAGCCTGTCGAGACGAAGGTGATTGTATCGGGATCTTAGAAATAAAAGTCGAATTTCAATTATCTACTATGTAAATATATTCAATTGAATTACATCTTGAAGAATGCGTTCTTCGCTTGGACATCGTTTACGTGCTGGTGTTGGATTCTGATAAGTGCTTCTAGTAAAGAAATGAATCGAATAAGAAAATGTTTCTCGTAAGACCGTGCTAGTTTACTCGTTCGTTGGAGTATTCGTTGCAGCCATTGATCGGATTATATTTAACTTATCATCATGTTGTCGTTCAATTTCACGCATTTGTACTTCTTTGGTTTTTAATTCATTAAACTAAATAGACCAGCAAAGAAAAACAAAACATATCTCTTGATATTCTATTTGAATAATTAAGACACTGAATCATTTACATATTGTTGTTCAAGTTCGTTGATTTTTATTTTTAATTTATTTTCAAAATCAATTTTATCTTTTCGTCGTTCAGTTTTCAATGATTTGATTTCATTATTTCGATCTTCGATCTTCGATTTTAATGTTTTGTTTTCACGTTCCATTTGATTCGTTGTTTTATAGAAATCATTTTGAGATTTTTCTAATAATTTCATACGTGTTTGTAAATGACGAATTGTTTTACTTTGTTGTTCATTTTCTTTAGTTAATTCATCGTGATCGGACATCGTTGAATCATAATCAGATACTAGATCAAGTGTAAATTTATGTAGATAATCATGTTGTTCATGAATTAACTAAAAGGTAATAGGTCGATCTGAAATCGATGCTGAAAACTAAACTGACGAAGTTTTACCAGATTGAGTCGATGTCGTTCATCGATACGTCGTCGAATATGTTCTTCAAGATTTAGCATAGCTTCATCGTCACCCACTCCACCCATAAGAGAATATTCGAGTGGTGGAAACGGAGCAATCAACGCTTGTGCACTAGACGGAAAAAGATATTCCTGGATATAAATTATTGTTCTATATAGAGTACTAATCTAAAAACTGGTATTTGTGCGTTATTTTTTGACGCTCGTGACGAAATATTGAAGTTCTTTATTACAACAATTATGAATTATAACGTCTTACTGTATTGAAAACTGATCGACTAACTTTTAAAAGACTACCAAATGACTACATGCTAGAGTGTTTATCAAGAAAATAAAAATTCTTTGAGGAAGACACGCAACTTTCCATTTCTTGTCGTCAAAATTCGTCATCTGGAAATAGTACTAGTGAGACATGAATGTGACTTTCACAGTAATCATATTTTGACAGTTGTTTACGTTTTGAATATCAAAGAAGTGCGACCAAGACCAAAAATGCAAAATTAGTTACAACTGTCGTCACACAACGATTTATTTTTCCGAAAACTCTTAGGAGTAAAAACAGAATCACTCTGCATAGTACGCATAGACGAAAAGTCTATAGAATCGAAAGTTATATTCTATGACATTGATTTTTTAGTGTCTGATTACAGATAGCATTGATCTTATAAGTTATTTTTGAAAAAAAAACAGGCAAGATCAATATTAAGTTTCCTTGCATATTTTAGTCTTTACACTCAGAAGATAAAACAATTATTTTAACCGAATATGAAATCACCCGTTGTTCTAGAAACTTCATTCATTTCCTAAAACACGCACCAAGCATCGTCAGCAGTACTTTTATGTGCAGTCGAAACAGCATAAATCAAACCCTATAGTATCGATACACTCACTACCGAGCATATTTGTATTTGTTGATCAACGAGATGTTGCTGCTGTTGGCAATTTTCATTTTGGTTGTATACTTAAACAGACTTCAACTGATTAATGAATCAAAGCAAACTCATGTCTTCTCATTCGATGTCAAAATTAATGATTTTTCAAACTACCACAAGGTCACCTGGTTCTCGTTGTCACCTTTCCAAAATGAAACTATTGTAGTTAGGTGAGAAGGTTCTACAAATTTCCTTTGACGAATCCAATCTGCTGATCGGAGATATTTGAACAAGACGGGTGATAAGTTCAATATTAAAAAATCCCAACGTTTAGACGAAAACCAGATTGAAAGTACCAATCATTTTTTTGGAAGTGGAAACATGAGAAACACAGGCAACACTTTTCGATATGCAGCATAACTTACTTGAATTCAGTAAAAAGAACTGGTACAGATTGCTGTTGTTGATTATCGATTTCTCGCAACGGAGCATGACCCCGAACTGCTTTAGGAGGCACTGGTGGCGGTGGCGGCGGAGGTGGTAGAGCACGTGGTACAATAACATCTTTAGTTAATTCACCAAACTTAAGTGCATGCTATCAAATGAAAATGACAAAAAAATTAATTGACACACAAAACTAATCCGTAGACTTTACTTGAATTTCTTCATATCCATCAGCAGTCGGATTAACACAAAGAATCATTCTAATACGACCTTCACCATCGAAATAACTTTTAAAAAACGATGTTAATTTCGATTCACGATAGGGTACCATCTGAAATATTCACACATCGCTTATGGATATTGGAAGAAAAAACATATTTTTCGAATGGAAATATATACTTTGCTTGTACTTTGTGCTTGATTTTCTCTCAAAACTTCAAAACACTGTCGAAGAACCATTAGCGATGAATTAATATTACCTAAAGAAAACATTTTTTCAATGTGAATTCATAGATAAAAGCAAAATCATAATTTCTTACTCGCTTCTTTCACTCGTTCGCCGACAGTTTTTGCTCGATTAACACGTTCACTTCCAGCTAAATCAACCAAATGAATAGTACTTATTGTAAGATCATCTTTTGTCTATGAAATATAAAAATAGTCGAGTAAAGAAACTAGAAAAGATTAAATCCTAAAGCATACGAGTGATGTCAATGGCATATCGTTGTGATATTGAACGAGACGCATTGAAAGAACACTGTGTGATCGACTCGATTCGGTATTTAATTGTGTATGAGCAATACGACGACGTTTTAAACCCATATTAAGGAATTCAATAGCTTCTTCACTTGAGCGTACTTCGATTTCTTTAACATCTCTTATATAAGGTCGTCCACGATTATCTTCACGTAATTGTTTTGATTGTGGTGCTCTATTCGATTCGGAAAAGAAAACCAAACACATGCATTTGTCTGATTTTCAAATAGAAGAAAAATCTTACTTGTTTAGAATATCATCATCGAACAAATCATATATGTAATTATTATAAATTTCAACAAATGTAATGAAAACCAAATATGAACAGTTCTCATTTAATTGTGCATTCCATATTGATGTCATATCCAATGTACGAGCATTTGTCGGTTCAACAATTCTAAAATGAGAGAAATAAAGATCGAATTTGTTTTGCGAAATGATTGGATAGAGTACGGGCCAGACAAGCTTGGGTTATGACATCATCACTAGACTTGAATCAATGAACAAAGAAATATTGATATTCAAAAATCATGGAAACTTTTCTACAGAAGAAAACGATCCTTATGAGGAAATGATTGAATCTAGAAGGAATAGAAATGGAGTCAAAAGAGTTCGATTGAGAAGCTTGTGAAAATATGTGAGGTCAACGATTTTTCTAGTTCTTATAAGTATTACATTTGTCGACAAACTGAATGAGGGTATCTGACAAATTCTCTTCACTTTCCTATAGACTCAATTCGGAAAGTCAGCGTCACGTATCGTCATCGATTTTACTAACAATTACATGTTGATCAACCACTAGCAACTTCTAACAAAGAAAATTAACTAGTACTGAAATGAAAGTTGCCATCATAAATGAGAGGAAATTTACAAGAATCTGTCCATGTTCATGTTTTTACTAATCATGCCCACAGTTTACTTTTTATCTTATTTTTTTCATGTCAAACATTTCTCTGAATTATGGCGTCGAATTTTTTTCTATATGAAAATATTCGAGTCGATAGAATCTCCAGCAAGAAAGAAATAAATGAATGTTTTAACCACGAAATCTTTCATTCGAACACTGTACTTCGAAATGTTCTTGTGTATGTATGCATGTATCACAACGCGAAACAAAGAGCAAATGAATGCCTGACAATCTTTGAAAAATACAGACTTTCTTGATTTCGACTATAGGAAATTCTGACACAAATATGAGTGTACTTTTGAATACTGTCTATGGCCAATGGAACCCTACACAGAACTCACATTACTACTGAACCATCACAGTATATTGTGTTTAGTTTTCCCTCGAGATCATGGAGACACCAGGCAGTCTTTTCCAAGAAGAATTTCGATGCTTCCAAAGAGAGAATTCGAATAAAATATTCAAAGAACGGATGTCAACAGTATGACATTTTAGTGTGATTAGCTTTCGTAATTCAATCATGCAACAACTCAACAAATAGATATTTTTTTCTATCAAGAAGAAAACTAACTTTGCACGTTGATTATTATTATTTCTTGTTGTTGGCATTTCTTTTCGTTGTCGTTCGAGTATCATTTCAGTTTCAGTTTGAATTTCATAGCCATTTTGACGATCCGATCGGAGAAGCTAAAAACAGATAATCGAATTGAAAATCACGACTGAAAAGTGTCACATTAGACTAACATATTTTTTTCCCAGATACGATCCGATTGAATTAAAAATTACATCGAACGAACGTGGAATTAAACCAGGATTATTCAATGGTCCCATCATGGTATAGGTTTTTCCTGATCCCGTTATACCATACGTGAACAGTACACCTAGATGATTGATTCTCTGTGATTATTAAACGACAGAGGTCGATATTGCAAAATACGTACTGTTTTTTCCTTGAATGAGATCGTCAAGAAGAGGTATGGCTAATTCTTTAAAAGCAGCTGATTGTGAAACATCATCCGTAAGAATATGTGTAAATTCATAATGAGACTAAAAACAAACAGTAAGATTTGAAAAACTAAAACAACAAATAAACACATGGTTACCTCTCGGATTTGACCATTTTTAGCATTCTAAATTTAAAATGTCATTTACTATTATTGATAATGTGTCATTAGAATTACCTCAGACGAGTAAAGAGTAAGTTCCGTTGAACTTGAGATTTTGACAGACGAAGAATTATTGTCGATTTCTTGATCATTGTTATTTTCTTTGGGTGGTCGTAAACGACAGAAAACCTGAGACAATACACATTGCAGTGGACAAAGCAATAAATGAAAAACAGGCATAACTTACTTCAACAGGACAACCACCGCCAATGGCAAGTAAATCTCGTGAACCAAATTGCGCCTTCTTCATTGGAGTCCGTAAAGCCATTTTAAAATCACTATAAGTTACATATACGCAACAAATTTTTTAACACTGAAAAGAGTAATCATGTTTCTTCTGACAATCGAAGACAAAAGAATAATTTGACTGGTCAATTCAAACAAAGCGGAAACATCATTTCTATATTACAATGGCACTCCATTCTGTATTGATCAATTTCAAAATGAATCTAAGAAAAAGCTTTCTGCCTGAAAATGAAAATCTTCAAGATAAGTTCAGGTGACTTGGAAATAAAACTATCATTTTTATTGATCAATAGATGTCGCACAAGCAGGTATGAAAATTTAACCAAAGAGTCGAAAAATTTACATTTGAATATTATATAAAAATCGAGATACATTTGACTACACTACTTGAATCTATTTCTACAGTAAAAAAGCATGACAGTAGTGATTTAACCAGGAGAATATGAAGAAAGTTCGTGATATACTATATGTGTAATCTATTCATGTTTCGCTCGCCTTAGAAAGAAAAAAACAATTTACGTCATGCATATGTGTACATTGAATACAATGGAGCATGACAATATACTACTTGAGGTATGATATGTACTGGAAAGAATGAATTTTTCATATCTCATTTGCTATTTATCCACACTAGGTGAATGAATTCGATCATTAGATGAAATCTTTTTGCACTTCAGAAGATAGAATCAATAACGGATCAAACGGTCAAATACTACATAATGTGTCGAGTAGTTAGCAGGACTTGATACCAAAAGTTCAGTTTCATCAAAGTCTTTAGTTGAATTTCAGGAATTTTCGACAGAAAGGTCTGACTGGATTGCAACGCTAACAATCCAAATTTTACACTATCTCCTCGATTCCTGATAGGATGGATTTCATCGATTTTATAGGTATTGATTGACCACCCATTTAGATCTTGTTAGCTCTACATATGTATAGAACGAAAGAGACAAGCAGTGTCACTGATGTTATGTGACAGAACGATGAAAAAGTGACCTTCGCGGGAATCGAACCCGCACCTCCTGCTATCCGGGCAGTTGTCCTAAGCCAATTAGACTAGAAGGCGCATCTCAATCATCGTTTAGCGTTAGTGTGATCCAACACTGACGCTAACAGATCTGATGGTATCTTATTTTCAGGAAGATTCTTTCGGGACTAGATTCAAGCTCGTCTGCTTGAAAAATATGCTTTCTAGTAAACTGTGGAAAATCTATTTCTCTCTTTGGATCCGTGTCCACATTCCTATTTGAAAGAACTAGTGGTCTGAATCAATCATGCATGCCATTTATTTTAGAAGTACTTTTATGACAATAATGCTTTATTTTTTCTTGACATTAAATGTTTGTACGGAACAAGAGAAACTATGTAAAAAAAAGAGGACCTATCCTACTAATTTAATTGGGTCTGAGGACATATAGAATACTGACTCATCAAACAGGTTCTTTTTTAACCTATATTATTACAAGATCCATTCGATGAATCAATATATATATATATATATTTGGATAGATTTTCATCTATGTTTCCCTACTATTGTTCTGGATCCTATCATAACATTTTCATAAAATGTATACTTTTACATGTCTATACTGAATGTATAATGGTGAAACGAGACACTTGACTATGGCAACTATCACGTATTCTTTCTTCTGATGGCTGAGTACCATCTGCTCTTGGTCACACCACTACTGTACATTCATGGTAAAAATTTGGCTAATACGTGTCGATTACCCTTCTCGAAAAATACAGAGAAAAGAATTAATTGTCAGTTTTGGTCGAATCAAGTCCATGCTCTTCGTAGAACAATGCAATTTTTTGCAATACTGATGAGATACTTGAGGAATGATCGAGCATTTCTTTCAGTACCTTAAAAAATAGAGTTGTACAAATAAATAGATTTATTTAAAATAGATATTACTTGTTTTTCGAATAGAGGTTTAGAAGCATCATTTGGATCGATGGCTAACGAATGAATAAAGTCTTCGCTACGAGGTACTGCACGAAGAGCAAACTAAAACGTCAATGATTAATCTAGTGAGTTCAATATTGTAGCTAAGGCATAAGTTCACATACTGAGAAAACACTTCTAGCAAGCATTCCGTGATATTGTCTCAATGATTTGGCATACGCTTTATTGACAGCATCTAATAGAGTTTTATCACCCATACTAAATTCATGTAGAAAACCTGATAAAAATTCAAAAGCTCTAAAACAAAAAGAAATCGATGTGATAAGCAATTTCGATATAACAAGTAAAGTTGACTATAATACCGTTTTAACCAAAGTAAAGCATCTGTCGCTGAATTTCTAGCATTTGTTTTTTGTGCTTCGATTTCATCGTTAATCATTGAATGTAACGTTGGAAATTTCATTATATTTTCATTCATTTTTCGCCGCAATTTCTTAAGATTAAAAACATGAGTAAAACTATTAAACTATCTATAATGCAGTTACTGTAATATTCCCATTGACATCTGCTTTCAAAGGGGCAAATATAGGACTATTGAATTTGTCTTCAATATAGAAATACGCAACAAATATAAGAATAAGTTAAAGTGATACTCAACTTACCTACGAGTGAAAAATATTCTTCACAAGTGTCAAGAAAAAGTTTCGATGGAAGCTTTTCAAATGGTAATTCATCTAATACAGAAAATCTAAAGAACATTGTGATTGATGATTAAAATCTGCTTTATAAAACAACGTACTTGTGCAATAGTTGAGAAAAAAATGTTTCATAAATTATTCCATTTGATATATTATTTTTTCTAAAGTAAACTATTGACACTGATTGTTATCTATTTTAAAAATTACTAATATCTTACACGTCAGATAAATCTGGTTGCTTAGTATCGTATTCCGTCTCCGATTCTGGTATCGATTCTAGTATATCATCTTGACGAGCTTTTGATATGGGTGAATTGGGTAGACCAAAATATGAAAGAAATGTATTGCATTGATTGCTTTTCAACGTTTTACAATTGTCTGATAATGGTATGAATAAATTGCAATTACTGTCGAACATTAATCTAGTAGTATTCATGATCATTTTTAAGAGCTTTACGGAAGAATAAATATCTGAAGAAAATAGAAATTTCATGCTCTAGATCTATTTCTAAAACAAAATCATGAATGCTGCTGATAATCGAGAGAAATCTAAAGTGATTATTTTTTCATACGCAATATATGCTTTGATCATTCTATGGATATTAGTGTCTTTTATTAGTCATCGTAACACACACGAATCGATCATGAGCTAAATGGCGTCATGTGCATATTCATATATACGCTTTCTTTTTTATCCTACGCTGATCAGGTAATTCGAAGTAGCACAGTGAATGATCGTTGACTAAAATAGCTTTTATTTGTATTGAAAAGGCTCGATAAAAGCAAGCATGTAATAATCGTATATAAATTTGTCTCACTTTTTTTTCTATGTTCGTTTTTGTTAGTGCAAATAGTCTCTCATCGTTTTTCATGTGCATAGAGCACAAACAGAACGAAAGAACAATGTCCAAAGTAAAACGTCCACTCAGAGTTTAAAGGTAGAAATTGACACTTATAATTGTTTTATTAATTCAAAATTCCTTTTTTTTATATTTCTTTTGTAATTATACGCATTTTATACCAATGTATAACTTTTAAACGAGTATTAGACAAGGTGTAGTTTTAGCATATTCATATGAAAATTTCAGAAAATTAGTTTCATTGAATGATAGTATGCTACTCGCCTATTTTTTACGTCACACACCCCTCTACACGTGTACGTCTCTACTTGCTTACAATATGAGCGATAAAATTGAGTACTTTTACAATATACGACAAAATTTTATGTACGAACTATGAACAGTGATAGAAACGATTAGCTATGGTTGATTCGTATATATTCAATAGATGTTAACCTTGACATAAGTCATTTATGTTATGAACATGGTGTACTGGTAACCATTGATAAATAAATTGATCTACACATACATATACATGTACTAAATCTTATGCTTAACTTTATTTTGATGAGTTACAAAAGTATGAGGAAACCGTACAATTTAATATTGTATAGTGATAATTAGAATTCTTTTTGGACTCTATTTTTTTCTAAAGGAATCAACAAACTTTGACCGTCCCATTATCAAGTAAACTATTGTGACACTATTCGATGAGTTAACAATGTTTGAGAATCGTAAAATTTGGTTCGAACATTTATTTTAGATTGCACGTCTTTCGATATGAGTTCGATTATTGCATCAATACAATTACTTTTCCTAATGAACATTCAACAGAAGACTTGTTCATTAAATTTGTATGCTTCCAACTTGAGTCTAGTCGATGCCACAGTATTTGAAATATGTAGATACTTCGACACAGATTATTAGTGAGGTTTCTAGAATATAAAGCTTTCATTAGCATATAGATATGAACTGAAAAATTAGGTTACTGCTAACCTAACATTAAAGTACAAGTAGGAATTTTCGAAAATTCAGAACCAATTATGAAACTTTTCTTACTAAAACATGTTCTTTTTCATTATCCAATTTCTCGAAATGGTCATGCGAAAGTTTCAAATCTCATTTATGGAACTATTCACTGATATGTTAAATTTCATTTTAGAAATCTCACGGTAGTACTCAAAACAACGAAATATATTCGATTGTTTACTTAATGCGAATGAATGTACGACAATTTTCTCTCCTAGAATCATCACAGGCTCTTTTGTTCTTCATAAAAACATAGAAAATAGTACACTTGAATGTTTTCAATTTTCTTCTATAGTAATCAAGAGAAAAATCTTTTCAGAAAAACTTGTTTTTCTTTCACGACACTTTAGTCGATCGTCTTTTCTTCCATTCTGAAGCGACATACATAAATTGATACCATCTGCAATGTGTTACCATAAAAAGCAATGACAATATTTATTTTAATTGATACTTATCTTTGCAAATAGTCGACAGGAACCTATTAAGAAAAACACTAATGAATAATCATACTGGTGAATGAAAGAAAAAAAGATAGAAAAAGAATTTCAATTTCATTTCGACTACTTAAGTTTTAGAAAAGATATTTCTTTTAATTTATCATTGCAGAGTTTATTTCTCTTTCTACTGATCAATTACAACAAAGCTGTAGATTTATTCCATCCTCTCCAGCATCTTTTTTCTTAGTTGTGTATGTGTATTGTCTTCAAATGATAGCATAATCTTATCAATCTTATATTTCATATGCAAGTCGTTTGTTTTCTTTTTTACTTTATTTGCACACAAAGCACATGTTTCATGATATGAATTTGCTTTAAAATTCTCACTTCATAGATTATGGGAGAAAAAGTACTCGAAATAAATGTACTTCAACTATGGTATCAAATGCGTTAACAACTAATATTATATAGAGCAAGAAAATACATTTTATCTACGAGTCATCGTTTTTGTAAATTGTATCATATTCGAAAGTAGTAAAGCAAACGAATTTTTGTCTTTTCTGCTACAATCACAGAAGAAGGGTAATGTATGTATGATGAATAACTTGAAAGAAGAAAAATGCGGATGATAAGTTTAGTGTAAACAGATGTGTTTTTAATTCGAGTGCTATGTGATATCATAAATACAAAATAAGTCATTCGTGAAATTGCAAGTTTTTGTTTGTCACTGTTTTTACGAGTATATCAGTAAATCACAGAAACTTCAAAAGAGAGCAGAATCCAGTACACTATTCTTTTTTCACTGTGCTAGTCCTCACAGTAACTCTTTCCTTCTTATTCAGACATGCTCATTGTTTCTAAAGAGAGCAACAACTGAAACCAAGTGTTTTTCATTCAGAAACGGTGACGTAAGTAAATTAGCATTAATGCAACAACAAGTATATCGCATGACATAGATCTTCAAATTTCTATTTTGACTTTATAAGCTCCAAGTACTTCAACATCGTGATGGTGAACAGATCCATTGATCTTATCTATTTGAATTTTAACACTATTTTATGTATGTTTTAACCAGATGACAGGATATTGAAGCTAGTTTATGTGTTTTTGTGTACCCAAAAAGTGAGTACACTCTAGAATCGGTCAGTGTGTCCGTCCGTTTACATGATAACTCGTTACAAATACATTCGATTGAGCTGAAACTTTGTGCACAGAATTGTCTCATCAGTATCTCGGTCGAATTCGAAGGTGAGAAGGATATGGCGAGAAATGGCTGAGTTATCGATTCAAGTTGTCATTATTGACCAAACAATCCCTGAGGGGGTGTATAGGGACTTTTTCAAAAACACATTTTTTCTCTGAAGTATCCACAACGTATAGAAATCGACTGAGTTTTAACGCTGATTCCGAATCTGATGTTAGTTTTGAACAAAATCGTAGCATTATAACAAAACATTGCCAGAGAACGGTCTGAAAATGCACAAAAACTGCATCCGAAAACCAAATGCCTAGACATGTCTCAGATGACCACTAGTTTTTGGGTTTCCCAAAAAGGTTTTCCACGATACTTCTGCCGTGCACACATTCTAGAATGACTGATTTGCCTCATTCACTTTTTGAACTACACATAACTCTCGGACTTAAGTCCGAAGTTTTCACGTTTTTTTCCTTTCTATCGGGCAAATGTCAATTCAACATTAGACTAAAGATTATCGGATTGTGAATCTGAACACTGTTACTAGCCAAGTCCAAATACAAATATGTAATACATGGATCGAATTTATAATATTTAATAAATTTCTTGACAATTCTGTTCATTTCATACTCATGGCCATAAATTTATAAATAGAATAAATAGATTACAGTATTTGTTGGTAATATAAGAGTGACTCGTCATATTTTTATTTAATCTACAAGTTCGCCAATATGAAGAGATAGATTTGAACTGTTTATCGATTTTCATATATATAATTTGGTAGCAAGCAACGCAATGACAGAACAAACTATAATAAATGATCGTATTTTACTTGTTGAATTCACTGTTTCTTTTTTTACAAAACACACCTTTAAACAAGTGGTAAGTGAAAAAACTCTACAATCAGCAGTGTAACGTTTATTTTTATTAAACTAAAGAAAATTCTGCATGAATAATTTTCACAAGTTGGGAAATTAATTGCATACATTCTTTTCCTCTTATTTTGAAGATGACAATCAAGTAAACCGAGTCAGACTTTCATACTGTGTTGTATGATGTGAACTTATTTTTTAGATAAAAGTTACCGAGCAATGAAAATATGAAATGGATAGTCTGATCATGCACTGTCTGCTCGTAGAGTTCAACCGCACATTTTTTCATTACAAAGTAGTGGTTAGCAACAAGACTGTATATGATTTAGTTATTACAGAACAACTATCGAATTGTTTAAATTAGATGTGGAATACTACACACTTTTAGTGTTAGCTTTGAAAAGTTAAGTTCAATTCTGAAATGACATAGAATCACGCAGCCAATCAGTTTCGTGCCTCAAATTTTCATCGTTCGAATGTATTAATTCTTAGACCGGATGTTCTTTAAAGTGAATAGTGAGAAAGATTGTTAAAAGTTGGATAAGACGTTTAATCCGTTTTTCACAGAAGAAGTCGAAGTGTTATCGAGAATTATTTCAAGAATTATAACCATTGCATAGACCACAAATTTATTTTTCATACGCTACCTTCTCTTTTGATCTATTCGAGCCAATGATTACAACGTTTGACTTCAAGTCATGTGTTCAATTACTACTATCTCTTTGAATGAATCAAGACCCACTCTATAATATAACTCATAGTTGCAATCTAAGTCTATAATTCCATTCATAGACTAATGCTTGAAATTTTATTCTGCAAGAAAATAAAATGTTATCGTGTTTGTGAAAGACAATCGAAAAGCCATGTAAAAGTGTTTTGATCTTTGGTTAGTGATCATTTATCACGAATGTCTCATAAGAATAGATGTCAGCTACTTCTTGATAAAGATGTTAGAAAACAAAGCAAAATATGATTAAACATCGGTTTTGAGATAAATCGATTAAAAAAAACACTGCCGTCATGTATAACAGCACTTATATAGTGTTCTTACATTTGAATCTCGCGGAAATTCTACTAATAGCTGCTTACTGTATATACTATTATTCTTCACTATTTAAGTAGCAACAATGGTTGGCACTGGTACACATCTTATAGATTGTATATTTACTCTCAATATAGTTTTCTAATTCAAATGATTACGAAGAAAAAAAGAAAAAAATAGTATCATTCAAGTTGTTATTGTATTTTCGATTTATCTTAATAGAATTTTACTTTCCAAATCAATGGAGAGCTCCACGAATCGTGCCGGTAACACTGCCGACGATTTCATCTACTACTTGTTCACCTTGATCAATAAGTCCTCCTATCGATCCAGTAATGGATTCAATTAAATCAAAAACTACATCTTTGATTGAATATGATGAATCAATAATTGAATAGACACCATCGATTCCTTGATTAATAATTTTAATAATAGTTGAGATACCTTCTGCAACGCTCATCTTTCCATCAAGAATGTCACCAACAATATCAACGATCGAATTAACTTTATCAATAATATTGTAAACTTCATTTTTCATTTGATTGAATTGATCCATAATTTTAGCGATTTGCATCAGTGTCAATGGATTTTGAATATTGCCTAAAACCACTAAAGTATTCTCTTTTTCCTTTTTTGTCTTTGTAATCGAAAATGTAATCGTACCTCCTTTTCCCAAGCCTGTAAGACGATTTCCAATTTGAATTCGTTGAACACCTGTGTTTGTCGTGTCGGTAACAACGCTTTTGATCATTTCAATAATTACTTTAGCATTCGCCGAAATGGCCCTAGCTTTGGCAAGTATTTGTTTCAATCCATGGATTCTTAATATACTACCGTTATTCATTTGTTTAATAATTTCTCGGAAGGCCTTGAAATCATCCCGAATTACTTTTAATTTCTCCACGGTTGCACCAATATTTATTTTAATACTTTTTACTTTATCTAGTACGGCTACAACTTGAGAAACTATATCATCGACTTCATCAGAGATAGCTATCTCTTTGACAGTACACGTAGAAGTATCACCATCGGTAAATATTTGATTAAGCTGTTGTTTGATAAAGATCATTAAATCAGCATTGGCTACTTGACCTTTGATAGAAATCATCTAATTTAATTCCAAATCAATGAATACATGACTTACTCCATTGGCCTGCAAAGCTATTAGCCAATTTGCACAATTGAGCATAATTTACGGTGGTATCCTTAAAAACATTAAAGAATTGTTTGACATCATTGATTGACAGTTCTTTGAATGCAGCAGCTAAACAAGCTCCATGTGATTCAAGATCCAATGTTTTGAAATTGTCGCATGTCATAGTTTTTTCGTCAGCTTGTTGTATTTTACTTAGAAGTTTTTTTTGTAAACATACACGAACATTATCTTGATATTTAGTATGGACGAAGATGCTGCGAATTTCGAGAAGTCGTTGACAATACGTATAGGAATATTTCATGAGATGAGATTTCGGTCCACATTGAAACAGTGAATTTACTGATGAGTAAAATTGACAACTCTCGGAACTGATAATTGTGGCGATTTCTTCAATAGAAACACTCTGGCGTGGTAGAATCAGAGCATTCGTATATGAAAAACCAACGAGAACATATACAATGATCAATGACAGCATCGTAATAGAAGAGTTTGATAAAACATCGAAATATCTGTGCAATTTATACCAAAATAAAAAGGGATTAGTTCTCGTGTTTTTCGAAATAGCACCATAGATTTAATTAAAAGGCTTAAATAACAAAAAGATTTCATCATCGAATGTAATCAATGTCCATAGAGAGTATATCCATTTACAAGAATAATACGCAAAACAATCTCGTAGTACTATTAGACTTTGATCGATATCTTACACTTTCAATCAATGTGTTGATCCAAGGATATTTCGTTATGAGCATGCAGAAATTTTTCAACCATCGCTAAACATTCAAAGTCATAATCAATGAAAAATAAAATCCTAGTAAAGGGGAATCGAAATCACGACAGAAAACTGTCAACATGCAAAACAGAGCATCCGATGCAATAGACTGACTCAACTGGCATAACAATTGTATCATGTTCTGACTTTATCTTAGGCCAGATCAAAGATGTTCGACAACAAAAAAAAACGATCTGAACTTTAATCCAATGACTTGAAAAATCATTTGA
This sequence comes from Rotaria macrura, assembly GCA_900239685.1. Taxonomy (NCBI): domain Eukaryota; kingdom Metazoa; phylum Rotifera; class Eurotatoria; order Philodinida; family Philodinidae; genus Rotaria; species Rotaria macrura. Next base: position 54,363 of record OENT01001016.1, read on the forward strand.
AAAAAAAACGGCATTTCGAATGATGATACGGACATTCATTTCTATTTAGTTAGCTCCGATTTCGAATGCGGAGATTGAATATTGAAAACTGCAAGATACACGTTCATCAAGTTATCCGACGAACTTTTGCATGAATGTTTTTGAATTAAAAATATCGTATCTTAATAAAGCGTCAAATAGAGCATGAATGTCTGACCAGATGCGCTTCGACTCATGATGAAAACAACTTAAATCTTAATTCTTAACCAAATAAAATACAAGATTGGATAAACTTCATGAAGTAGTGCAAATATGGAACGGTTGCTAAGAAAGCGAATTGAATCAAAAGAAAAGCGCAGGTCAAAAGACGAACTCTACATGCATCTATTCGTAAACTCATACTGATAGACCGAGATCAGAAAGGGTATCCGAATTTGTTGCACCGCTTCTCACGGCATCCAGTCTACTTTCAATTGTCATCCCTTAATCGATGTTTAGTCATATCATCTCCACCAGCTAAACGTTTAATTCTATTCTCTAAAACGAATGACGTTACTCAATCAAAAAACCAGAAAGCGCTGACATCATGAAATTTAGATATCCGATTGGCTATGGTTATCATGTCCAATGAAAGAATAAAACGAACGGAACGGAAATATATTTTTCGATTAATTAATTTTTACGGCAAAAGAAGTCATTTTTATTCAAATGGAAATAGCAATCGTAGAAAATGAACTAAGACCACATAATGTTGTATACAAACATGATTGGATACACATTATATATATAATAACATCTGCTGTATGTTTAATGACTGCTGTGTCTCATCGCATTGCAATAGATTTTTTCACTACTACACGTTTGTGTTATTTATTTCGATTCATGTATTTGAATACACTCTTTTTATACAAGCAGACACTATGCATATCTATATACCATTTCTTAATCAATATCGAACCGATTTAACTGCATCATCTACCAGTATCTTATACATTTGGTATCTCGTGTACATTTGGCAAGTAAATAAATTGAAAAAGAATGAATTATCGAATATTTAAACATGTTTCTAGACCATATGGTTCATCTATTCCTTTATCGGTATCTTTCGTCGTACTTCATTTGGCTATTATTTCTATCAATATCCATGTGCTATGAATAAATGGTGTTTTTTCTATACAGCAACAGCTCATCTTCTCTATACGCCACAGTTAATAATTGGCTTAAATAATACATACAATATCTCAGTAAAGATTTTAAACAGCAATAAATCATTATTTTTTCATTTGTTTTACAAATTTCAATTAGATTTCAATATTTCGTTACTTGGGTACCTTGTTATGTGTTATTCTTACGTTAGTTATTTTTCACAACGCACTTCGAGACAATATGAAAGATTATTTTAGAGATAAATAGTAAGAGTTTTATTTATACTTATAAATATATTCAATCTACTTGATTGCCATTCGATGTTTTTTTTTTAAAGTTTTACCGACGTTTGGCTAGCACGATTGTTCTATCAAAATGGTTTAGTTATATGGGCATCGATTTTGTTCTATGAAAATTGTTTATCAATAACGATAGGTCTGATTTATAAAAATTACGACTATTCAAAAGCTTCAAATATCGGAGCAGTTATACTTCTCATCGGATTTACTCTAATATTTATTCTTGAAGGTTGTGGCTTACGAGACAGTATGCTTTTTACTTTTTCACATTGGTTTGTTTTTTTCTGGCTTCTCATCGATATAAACTTTCTAATGCACAATGAAGCATCAAAATCATTTTGTGGTACGATACTATTACCTTCACTCAATTCTTTAATATTTATCTACATAATTTTACGTTTGATTTTATTATATTTATTTTATAAATGGAAAAAACTGCCATCATTTCATTCAGGACGAGTTTACAGTCGTGTTGTTCCACCAATCACTTTTTAAACTGTTGATATTATTAATTTTAAAAGAAGATATAAATTAATTGAAAAATTTCGAAATAAACATATTTTTGCAATTTCAGATGGATGATTTATCCAAACAATCATACTGGAATAAACGATTTATAACTGAAGATTCATTCGAATGGTTCGGTGATTGTTCACGTCTCTATCCAGTCCTAGATATCTATTTGAAATCTTCGCCATCATCTATTTTACTTCATCTTGGTTGTGGTTCATCATCACTTGCCGAAGAAATGTATGATCGCCATTATTGTCATTTAATTTTGAATGTTGATTATTCATTTGGTATACTCGATAAACGTCGATCGTTGAAAAAACATGGATATCTGATTGATTGGTTTGCTCTAGATATTCGAGCTATGCCTTTACGTACGGGTTATTTCGATACAATCATTGAAAAAGGCACACTTGATGTATTTTTTGTCGGGCACGAACATAATCTATGGAAACCATCACAAGAATTAAAAGATAAAATTGATGTAATACTAACACAAATTAGTCAATGTTTACGATCTGATTATGGTCGATTTATTTCAATTTCATTTCAACAGCCTCATTTTCGTCGACCATTTTTAGCAAAACAAAAATATCAGTGGTCAATCAAAGTGCATTCAGTTTCAGATGGAAATGAATCGATGGAATATTTTGTGTATGTTATGACCAAAGGTGAACCTATGAATGATGAGGATAGACTATTAGAAGAAGAAAAATCGACAAAATGGTATTGGATCAATAAACAAGAACATGTAAATCAGATAACGACAAGTTTCATCGACGAGAGCGATGATCAATATCTGCTAAACATGAATGTTGATGATAACGACTGAGCGGCACTACTGACCAAGTATTAATTTAGTTATGTTTCAAGTTGATTTGTTATATTTTGCTTTCTCTTCTAGTAATTGTTGTTTGTTTTCTTACAGATACTGATTAAGATAAGGATGTGATATCGATCAGTAATGATCGTAGTCAATATGAAAATGATCTGTTTTTGATCTATTTATAGTAAATAATGTTTTCGTTCTTATGATGATGATGGTGTTTGAATGCTATTACGTGAAGGTAATGAATCGAAAGATTTTTGATTCATCTAAGAGAAAAGAACTTTCCGGTGAAATATAAAATTGCTCATATGTTCCATAGTAACATAGGTGGTTTATAGGCAATGAAGAAATATCCGCTGAAATGATTGTGCATGTTATTTTAAAATATTCGAGACATCGATCTGCTTTTTAATTGTTTGCTAATAGGATAAATATTCTTTACGAATAAATTTATGAACTCTGTATTATACATTACAACTTAATAAGTACTGCATTGTATGGATGATCCAGTGGAAACGTGTGGGAGGATGAGAAGCGATACGATTAACATACAACTTAATTCTAATTCTGAAAAATACAATAGGTGAATGAATGGTCACTACTTCAACTAAAAGCTACTCTTTTAGTCAGCAATATAATAATTGAGACTGAAACAAAATGTTTCAGTTGTCATGAACGAGGATGAAGCGAAGCTATGCATATGAATCTATTACACGGTCAACAATACCTGCTCAGTCTTATTGAATATTTTTCTGATAATTTGACACTCAGTTTGACTAAGCTTTTACAAGAAAAGCTATCAAACATTTTCCTAGGTTTTTAACTGTAAAGTCGACTGGAACATTACGAACATCCGATGGTAGAAGGTTTCATGATACCAAAGATGTTTGAAGGAATGTAAAAACAAACTGATCCGCACCATAAGTTGATTGAGCAATTATCAGCTGTGAGCACAGGCCTTGAAAGTGTATTTATAGGTTTTCACATTAATTCAATATTGATAAATATACAATTATATTTTCTGTACACTATTTGGAGCCGAATTAACTTTTCGTGTTCGAATGGATAATACGGGCAAATTTTTTACACATGATTATACTTCTTCTCAAACAATGAATTATAAGCCTAAAATATCTAATAGCTCCTAATTGATTGTAGGTCAAAGTAAATGAGACTTCATCTATGACATCAATGTTTGGCTCATGATAATCACTGACGATTATTTAAGGAGAAATATCATCTCGTAACTGTTAAAGTATATTATTGTTTCAGTCAGAAATACCATTGTAAACTAAGTATGTAATTACATATTTCTCTATATAAGATACGATGGCGTCTGATGAAAATACTATTTTTATCAGAAACTTGAGATACGGTTTACAATCTACGACTGGTTGAAAGTCGTGGTTTTCCCGCTTACAGATATTTACGTTATCTTAAGTAATTTTTATAGTGTGCGATCATCAACAATCACATCATAATTCTAGAACTAGTGGCTAGCCTTAGCAATGAGTTGTTCGTGGTCAATTATCAACAAAAATAGTGGGTACATTGATTATTGAATTTTCCGATATGATGCATAGAGGAACACTACTTCAGTTTAAAGTCTGCTACTAGTATAGCCATAACTACCAATAAATGACTTACATAGTCGTCAGATAGGTATATTTTGTCTCGATTGGTATCTTAATTGTAGCCATTCAACTTAAATTTAGAATTCTGAAATACTTCAATCTAGCAACAGGATTCACGAGAGATCATTTTTAGTCTATCAGATATTATATGAAATCAAATTATTTAAACTTTCATGATACACAATCATCTGAAGATCATTCAGCGCTGAAATAAACAAGGCCATTGAGACTGACGTGTTAGTTGTGTATGACAAAAAGTACCTTAGGCATCACAAACTTTGTGTTGTGGCAAAAGAAGAATGATTTGACAAATGATCATTCAATCAACCAATGTTATGTGGATAGAGCATTACGACTTGAGGGAATCAACCTAAAAAATATGGTGTTACCATCGTTCTCATATGATTCGATAGGAAAGTGATTGTCTGCCAAACGTTGTTCTCCGTTTCTATGGAGGAAGTTTCTAAGGACTGAAAGCGCTCCTCGCTTGAATATTTTGTTCAACTAGAATTGCATTCTGAAATCAACAAAAAGGCTAAAAGACTGTGCATGATTACAATTTGTTAACACTCTTAAAATAGAAAAAAATTCAACTTTCATCAAGAAAATAATGTCCTAAATTATATTGATAGTAGTGTAGATTTCGATATTGATTGAATAATTAACTCATAGTTGTGTATGTCCCAAAAACAAGGAAAACAAAGAATACCTGAAAAAAGCAAAGTGAAGTCATCTGTTCATCATATTCTATTGTAATGACATGAGCATTTATCCTTCATTGTTCTCTTAGACGGCAATATGAAAAAGAGATATGTCTAGATATCCATATAAATAAACGAGATTGAACTAAATGAAGTAGATATGAGCAATTGGAATAACTATGGAATTCCACTCATAATTTTTCACCAATGAAATATGGTTGATGCTACTAAACGGCTCGATCAATTAGTGTTTGACGATCTGTTTTTTATTCGTAAACTTGGTATGACTTCGATAACAATGATATCACTCTTCAATCGTATTTACTCAATAGACAATTAAGTTCTGGTTGGAATTCGTAAAAATATCTCATTTCGAACTCATCATCGAGTCAATGACCTCAGTCTAGTTGAACAACATTCAATGAAACGTGTACTTCATCCCACCAACTATCCTCAACTTTACTCGTTATCAATGACAGATTTTCAAGAAGAAGTACTTTTCCAATTCTTAACAAATAAACTTTTTAAATTTCTTTCTTTCAATTAACACAACTGTGGAATCATTATGCATAAGTTAATAAAGTAAGATGTCGTAAAATAAGTTCAAAAATATGTTTGTGTTAGTCTGCACTTCACTCATACATACGATAACATTATTAAGTTAATAATATTAACTTAATAAACTAAGCCATTTGACGGACTAGTTGATAAAAGTCAGACTAGATATTGCCAAATTTTAATAACATTTTGTTAAATAACGGAGAGCAAAATAGTAAATGAGCTATCGCGCAGGTAAAAAAGAGTGATTCGATTGTTTAACAATAGAACAACATTTCACTGTTATCAACTCAGAATTATTTTCATCTACTAACTGTCACATTTTGCAGGATTTCAATGTGGAAACACATTGGATAAGGTCACATTCGATTAGTGAAGAGTCAAATGGATTGGTTCTACTTATCTCATGGATTTGAAAATCCTGTCAAAGTATTTCAAATGAAATTAATGAAAATATGATATACTATAACAGATATTAGTCGAATCATAGAAAAACTATCCTTTTCTCATGCTACTTACGTTGAAAGCGACAGTTATTTTATCAAAATATCAATCATGGTTCACACCTGATTTTTGAACTAGAGCTTATTTTAAAGATTTTTTTTCAATTTTTATTGCGCATTCGGCTCTTTTTTTCCTTTCAAAATATTGTTTTTAAAGAAAACTTGAGGCGGATAGCTACTCTTTATGGTTACTGGATGTGATCCATTTTTCAGCTGTCATATGACTGGTAAAATGCTAATTTCATAATAATACATTGATATTGAATTCATACTTCAATCTTTTGATATTTTAAAGTTTGCCTGTTTGAGTCGGATCATATATGCCTTTGCGGAAATCTACTTCTGCAATATTTTTCATATAATAAATTACTTTCACATTGATACGTCCTTATAAGCACCAGCACCTATAACTTTTGATGATGATTCTGATCGAGTATTTAGAGATTGAGTCTTGTGACTCTCGTGTTATTGCAAGTGTTCATTGTCTTATGATCATCTCTTATTAGAAACAAAGACATAGAGTGTGCCAAAGAAATTGGAATTCAAAGAGTCATTTGTAACAACCTCGGTTGAGTTTATTGTGTATCGTTATATAGTATCACTTTCTTATGGAGTTGATTTTTTGTGCATGTTATTACAACCGTATCCTGTCATCGGCTGTTATATTATGTTTTACTCTTCTCTCTTCGATGTGTATATACTACTCAATATGTAACCGCCTACTGGCTCTCATCGTGTTCAGTTTATCTTTTCTCCTTATATAACCACACAAGTAACGCTCGTCTCTCTGACTCGCTTGACCCTCGACTGAATATTTGACTGCTTCGAGATTTTTACTATTTCACACTCCATTCATAAGCTAACAATTGACGTATTCATCTGCTTTGTCGTAAGATCGACAGTCAATAAAAATCGGCGTCGGTGTGTGGAAAATTATGGATTTCCTGGAATATTACTTGCTATTCCACGCATTCAACTAAACTGATACTAGAACAATAATTCCCTAAGTAAATATGTATGAACCACAATAGTACAGTAATATCCACAGGGTACAAAAA
>OENT01001017.1:0-61506 GCA_900239685.1 Rotaria macrura
TTCATGGAAGAAAGCAAGATTTCTGTGACTGATAAAAACAATTACATCGTGTTTCACATTTTTAATCCCGTAAGGGATTGCGCTAACAGCTTTTTCAAATAGCCGGCTGTAAAGGGTTAACCTAAAAAATAAGACCAATTTAGGATCGGGCTGACAACTTTAAGATTGGACTAGTCCATTCTGAAATTAAAGATTGGCCTAGAGAAAGGTTAGGCCAAACTAAAATTCTAGATTGAACTAGTCCAAACTCAAATTCTAATTTAGCCTGGGCGAATCTATGATTGGCCTGAACCTCAGATTGCCCTACGACATATATATGCTATCAACTGAATATAATTCCTCAATGGTACAAATAGAAAAAAGAAGTTCGAGCATCAGTAAAGAAATTCTCAAACCATTATACATAAAGGAATACAATTAAAACAGGGGTATTGTAGAGAAATCTAGTATGCAGATAGCATTTTCAGAATCTCTTCGAAAAACCATCAAATGGTACAAGAAACGCTTTTTCAGTAAGAAAAGACCAAATCATGGACTATTTTCCATTCCATGTACTTATCTCAATTTCGAAGCTTCTGACAAAAATTAACTTTTTCTTTAAGGACAGGAGGAGTTTCAAAGACACTAAGTGTCGTTATCTCTGTTGTAATCTATTCATTTTATGAAGTACTCTCTCGCGCAGTACTATCGTTCTCTTGTTAAATTGTTCTTCGAGATTGTTGTTGGAAGTCATTATTATGTACCTACTAGAACAAGATATCCACTTTTTGGCTTTTATTTCTGTTTTCGTTGAGCCTTTGAGCGGTGAAATTACATTCTTATCTCAGTGTTAGAAATCTACAATATATCATCCGATCATTCAATTCTCACCTGATCATAGACTAGATTGGTGGTGTGACTTCAAATGTGGTAATCGTTTCGTCAGATCCTGCTGTCATATCGTCTCTGTAGTGTGGTTTTTATCATATGCAAGATGGGAAAGCCGAACAAACACTGTGACATCAGGAAACTTCATCAATTTCTTCACAGATGCCGGTGAACTCCTCAATTTATCCGATTCCGACACCGGGACCGACGACGACGAAGATGAAGATAATCAGACATAAAACATAATCAATAAAATCCAGAAAAAACCGGTTTTGTTTTTGTTGAACTATCTTTTCGTTCATCTATGTACAGAACACTTCGTCTTGATCATTAAGTAAATAAAACGGAACTGTGCTCTGCACACTAATGATTATTTCGATTAATTACTTATCCTATACAGACAAAACTTTCCACCACTTCTCGACATAAACCTCTAAATTACCACTTTCAATCCACCTATCACAGGTTCAAATCCAGAAAGGTGTCTAAGCCAATATCCAATTTCAACTATTTCGAGATAACCAATAACTCTTGAACAAAGCGACAACTCTGATACTATAATCCAACATTTCCTCCACTATTTGAGAAACATGAAATTTCACCTGCGCATCTAAACTACCTCGCCACTCACACGCTTACCCCATCAATCTCGAACACTGCTTTCAAAATAAAAAACTCTTCAAAACCCACTTTTCGAATAGGAGCTGAGTCATTGCGTGCGACAGACCGCCCTCAGGCAAAGGCATTTTCTCGCATGTTTTGACACCGTTCGAAAGCCCTCAAAACTCGCTTTCGACTGGTACGTATTTCGTCGTGGTGGGAAACTCTTCAGCGTTCTTAACTTTTAGCAACAATCGTAAGAAAATGGCTTTCAAGCAGGAACTGAGTCATTGCGTCCAACAGACCACCCTCTGGCAAAGGCATTTTCTCGCATGTTTTGACACCGTTCGAAAGCCCTCGAAAAGAGCTTTTGGATGATATATATCTCTGCGCATTGTTGCGCAATTGTCGTGAAATGACTATGAATTATGATGTAAAAGAGGTCAGAAAAATCACTTTTCTGATTTTTGTGCTGCCGACAAAATATCAAGTTTTTTTCGCTGGATATCGTTGAAAAACATCTTTTCGTGTCGTTAGCAAGCATTCTGTGAGGAAATGAGATCAAATTTGTCGTGGGCCGATTTCAGGTCTTATCGACCCCCCTCCTTTCTGGCAAGTGCAATATCTTAATATAAATAGATAAAATCCAATCGAAATGATGATTATACTGCATCTGCTCGTTCCTGAACATAGCAGTTTCTCAGACAAAATGAGATCTAATTGAATGCAGTTTACCGAAATAATAATTAAAACTCGTGTATTTCATAACATACCTCTTCTAGCTGACATATTCTTCCTCTCTGTTGATGTACTTAGATATTTTTAAGTGTTCTATTTTTCCAGTCTATAAACTAAAGTAACATTTACAATTATATATGGATTGTAAAGATTAACATTCTCTTCCTCCTGTTGAACATGCAGCTAGAATGAAGATGTACAACAACTATAATGGTTGTACTGCTGTTGTCATTGTCATGAAAAACTCACAAAAATTGACTAGACAAATGAGGATTATTTGCTTCCGGTTCAAATGAATTTCCTAATTATGAAGGAGCCGTTTTTCTTTGCCGAAGAGTGCTTTTTTGATGATGAAATCGAGCAAGATAAGTCAATTAACTGAGAAACAGAACACCGGTCCAATTTGAAGTCATTTCTGCTTCGATAAGAAAAGAAAGACCAGTAATCTCTTAGTATACAGGCTTCTTTTAATGGAAAGCATGTGACCAATCAAAAGTTTCTATTTCTATCATACCTATGTGAGAGGCTTTTAGAAATATCGAATGATTATTACGACATGCATGATAAAAATTGGAAGTATCACTTCTATTCACAATAAATTTCGAGAATATCTATCGCACATAAACTGAATCAACTATTTATCTAACTTGAAAGGCTAATTATTATCTACTTCTATTTCGTTTGTTTTCAATTGATTTCGATTTATACGATCATCATTTATGATTATAGTCTATTAGATATCGGCATAATGAGGAACATTCTCAGTGCAATTCGACCATGTACTTTTGAAATTCATCGTATTTCTCAATAATGAAAATGTTTTAGATTTAAACACAAGATATTTAAATGAAAACTTTACCAATCAACGGACGATGATCACTTTCATAATGAGTCTGATAGAGCTTCTGTAAAAAGCACTAAAAGGCTTGGACAGCATTTGTGGACTAAATAAAATTGAGTACAATTTTTTGTTTACATTAGGACAGTTGTTACAGTTCAAGTTTTACTTTCAACTCTAAAGCCAAAGTTGATGAAAGCTCAAGTCAGCATAAAAGTCTACACTTTTTGTGAATGATAAATGATTATTGTCAGCTAAAGTTTCTCTTGCTTGTAAAATCAAGTTACAATTTAATGAAATATACAATGAAGATAGATGTCCAAGGATGATTGAGGTTATTGTTAAAAAAAAACAACTGAGAATTGTTCGAAAAATGAATCAAATGAAGAAATTGTAATCTGTTCTAGATGCATTTAAATCGGTTAAAAACCTTTACGCCATTAATGACCGTACCTAATATTCATTCATTTTGCAAGAAGGGCGAGTATTTCTCGATAAAAAATCAGAAATCTGCCGAAAAACCTAGCACAATGTTAATGAATAGTGCGGCAATCGAACCATTTTAACACGAATCTTGTATAGATAATGAAGTCTCAGTTAACCATTCAAGTGCACTACTAAAAATTAAAATTGGGAAATTTTCACATGAAACTATTTTTATTGTTTTAGAAACTTGAAAGAGAGGCCTGAGAAACCTTCTCAAAAAATTTAATTTCAAAGATTCGAGGCAGTTTTCTTTTCTTTTTAAACATTAAAACATTCACCACTTCTTTTAATTTGAAATGTAACCTAATATTCAATTGCTATTTATTTAATCTTAAAAGTCGATGAAAAATATTTTAAAAAGATAAAAGTCAAATAAAATTTGACTTTTTCTCTGAGAATCTTGTAGATAGAGGCGTAGTTGAATCTGGGAAACAATCTCTACTGTAGCTGCAATCTGCATCTTACAATATTTTTTATTTCTTTGTCAATATACGTAGTTGATGGTTTAGTTTGGTAAGAAAATGGCTAGAAGTAGAGGTGGCACATTTACTCTACTTTTCGTCAACGTAACTACTTTATTTACATGTAAATAGTAAGTACTGTATTTGCGTATTTACTTTGTAAAGTAACTACAATGCCCCACCCCTAGCTAGAATTACGAAACCACAGCCAGAGTCATATCAGATTTGTATAATTTTCGACATCTTCTTAATGAGTTTGGTCTATGCAAGAATTAACTCATGTCGTTAAGCTGTTTAACTGAGGTCTGCAGTAGAAACACAACATCGAACTGTGTTACCACAGCAGCCAGACATGGAAACTATTTCGTATACCGAATAAATCGGATGTCATGTGAATTAAATGTACGACCAACAAAAATGGTTAAACTCATTGACTTAAATTCATTGATATGTTTCACCGATATTTCAATAGTTGTTTCTTAAAATGTAGCTTGCATTTATACGAAATAAATCGCATAAAGAGTCTCATAAATGAACATCGATCAACAAGTATGTTCAGATATCATTTCTCTGGCAGGGAGTATTAATATTCACAGTGGGAATCACGATGATCAAATTACCAAGAAGTATCAATTATACAAGTGGATCCAATCGAACTGTATGGAAATTTATATAATATTGACGTAATATGATATTCGGAACACGAGTATTCGAATCCTACTGAGTAAGCTGTAGGACTCTGATCAAACACTTCTGTTACCATAATGTACTAATTATTATTCAAGTGAATAAATAGGATTAAATATTTGGATCTTTACAAAAGCGAGCAAATATTTTCACATGACTATATTTATAAATGTGACTGTAGCATTGAACAGATCAATGTAAAGCAGACATCTATCTAAATGTATCATGTCCCAGTAGCAACCATTCAGTGAACGGCTAACTATCCTATTCAATTTTCATTTCACCAATTTTCTTAACAAAATACAGAAAGGAAACTGGTGTATCATGAGGATTCTTTTTCTCTCAAATATCTGCTACAATATTTACATGGATGGGAAGATGAAGGAGGGGAAAATTCAAAATGAGAGTAGGTGAATCATTCTTACCTGGTGGGATTGATGATTTTTTGTTTGATGCACTGCTGACAGTTTTTGCTGTAGCCATAGCCGTCGACGTTGATGAAGAAGATGCGCTTGGTTGAGACACAACTGAAGAAGCCCTTTGTTCCTTTGATCTAGAAAATGGTGCTCTGACAAGTGTAATCGGTGGTGTAATCTCTCTTAATTGAATAATATGAAGTTCTAGTGCTGGATTCAATTGACCCATTACTTCAAAATAAGAACCAGGCATAAGAATAATTTCTTTTTCGGTATTTTTGAAGTATGAATGAGCAGCAACAGATTTCCCGTTGATGCATTCAATGGAAAATAGAGTTCGTTATCCATGCTTGCCCAAAAATTGATTTGATTCGAGTATTTCAATATGAGTAGTACAAGAACTAACTCCCCACCAGGCAAATTTTGTACCGGTTTTGTATTTAGAACTTAGATTGACATTTCGAACACCACGCCATACTATTCCACTCTTTGATGGTAATTTGTGTAGAGCAGTAAGAAATAATTTCAGAAATGAGAACCATGGTATCAATTCTTCACGATTCTCAGCACGTAAAGATCTATTCAGAATTTCATATAAACTGGGTCCACCATCAAATTGCATAGTATATAAATATATGGAAGCTGATTCTTGTTGAGTTAATCCATCCGCAGGGTTTTGGCAATTGTGTAGAGCAACAAAAGCGTTATCTCCGATTTCATCGAAAAATCCAGAAACAGGTCCAAGAGCTTCCCACAGTGAAACGAGAGAATATTTTTGATATCCTCTTATTGGTGACAACAGATGATCTACTGGTTCATCGAAGAGATCTGTGAAACGAGATTTGCTGTTAGATTGTGATGACTTGGCCATAACTTCGTTTCAGTGTACACCAAAAATAATTTTAAAGTTCAATATACTAGAAAGAGTCATAATGAGTCGTATCAAAGTGTTCGTCTTGTAAAAATGGATGCGTACAAAGCACTAAGCTGGGAAACCTGATCTTGTCCAAGTATTAATTGTACACAAGTTAGCTGAAGCAACAACATATCCATTTGGTTTTTATGCCAAATGAAAGTGTAAAGTGAAATTTCTACGGTAAAATACTGCTATTCGATAAGTAGACCTATACTTTCTATCAAGTGCAAATGGACCGAAAAGTCTTACTCCGAAACATTTAATTCTATCTGTGCCGTATTAATCATACTATTGTAGATTTTTAAGCTCGCTTTCGGCTTTTAAAGTAAACACAGACCTTTTGATTTGGTACAATAGGAGACTCATGTCTTCAAACGTGTTTCACATGTTGATGTATCAGACACAATTTTAAACACACCATCCTTTCAGATCTGACTAGCTGTGTTACTCGAACTTCATGTTTTTTGAAGCCTGTCACGACATTACTCTTCAACAAGAGAGCTCCTCGAAAACAATCAAAAAAGTGTTTTCATTTTCGAGCGTGCTTCAAGTCAGTTTGATGGCTTTTGTTTTTATGTGAGCTAGGTTCATAGGATTGAGAAGCTATATTTATTTTCTTCGCGGAGATTATTTGAATTACTTGTTTTTTGTTTCTGATTTGATGAGAAACGGAGACCTTATCCTGTTTAATTAAAGCTATTCCATGGTTTTTTCCGCTTCCATGCTTGTTGATAACATCTAAGGCCATTTCTCACCAGTACGATGTCGAAAAAATACTTTATAACAACGTCTACCGATAGAGTTTAACACCGTGGATTCCATATAATTGGCCTATAGCACCATTATGTCATCAACATACAGTTTATGCATGATGACATCGAAGAATATGATCCGTATACGACTGTTCACAGTTACTTCAAGACGCATAAACGAACCGTATACGTTCGTTATATCATCCGGTTGAACAATAGCCGTCTTCATATAGTCGTTTACGGTGAAAATACGGATACCCTTGTCGATTAGCCTGACTAGGTTGGATCCTGAATGCGATCATAAGCTTAAGTAATTCAAAGATCCCTCGGTTAAAAGATACGGGTCGATTTCGCCACTGAAAAAACCGTTAGGTAGCAGGAATTCAAAGGAAAATATCCGGTCAGAATAATCCAACCAGTTACAGCGATTTCCATTGATTTCCTGAGGGATACAATGAGTTTTCTGAATCCTTCTAACAGTTCATGCAATATCCATTCTCTGGAATCATTGATCTAAGTCTGACGAATTATATCTGAATCAATCAACTAAGAAGCCTAAAGTCGCCCGATTTATTCATTTAATTCTGACTAAAAATACACACCAACCCTAAACCAAAGAGAAAACTCAAAAGCATTATAATCAATATTAATGCACTATTGAAAAACTACTCATGTACAATCTATTTAAATTGAATGCGAGATCACGTTACATTCTCTCGAATTAACAGATGCTTTATACCAGTCATCTGTCTGAAGAAAATCGATTACACAGTTATAATATCCAGAAAGGAGATATCATAAGCGATGCCTCCGTTAAGCAGAGTATTCTGATACGGTCTGATTGGTACATAATTCAATACTAATCTATTGATACGGCTATGGAGAAGCCTCTCCGTATAGATACAGTCCACTGAACAACTTATTACCTTACTCACAGATAGAAGAGACATAGAGCTCTAAATATCTCGACCCACTGCATAAAATGATCGACACTAGATTCGAGAGATCAAAAATTGCAAAATGTTTGGCAGAAAAGTATATCACAGTTACTGATACTTCCTAGCGCACGCCCATCGAGAGTGCATACAAAGCAGCAAGTAAGATACGACATGTATCGACCCTCTATTGTGTGCCATTGGTTGTGCCTACGTCTTTAAACAAGCTATATGGTCTCTATGTATGAGATGCCAGTGATGTGAGTGGTTCGGTTTGGCTCCAAGTATCTCGAACTGATTTCATCTAAATATATACTCTAATACATTTGTTAACTTGTTCACTAAAAATGAATGAAGAAAGTGTAGCACTTTTTTCATGTTTACTCAATTATTCCATTAATCTACAAGCACTAGAATCAGTTTTGTTCATAATTAGTGCTCACTATTACAGACTACAATTCAGTATGAAGCATTCATATATATAAGTAAATATTAATTAATTATCACTTTTGTAATAATTTTTAAGCAACTAATTAACTCTT
The DNA here is from genome assembly GCA_900239685.1 of Rotaria macrura. Lineage (NCBI taxonomy): Eukaryota > Metazoa > Rotifera > Eurotatoria > Philodinida > Philodinidae > Rotaria > Rotaria macrura. The sequence continues at coordinate 8,239 of OENT01001017.1, forward strand.
GCTCTGTTTTCAACTTGAAACTAATCTATAGCAAGCAGTATAAACGTTAGGAAAAAATGGTCTTATTAATATTTCAAAATATCTAATGCCACTGAGATTTTCAGACTTTCGAACTCTAACCTTTCGTAGTGCTTATTACTTTTCAAACTATTACACATGAAATGGAGCGTTCTATTTGGAAAAAGAGAGTTGTGTTTTGAAAGGGAAGACTTCCTCTTTTGACATATACACGCCAAATCATTAGGATATTATTGTCAAATGTCCCACTACGTCGAACTCATAAACTACAAAACCACAGAAAAACGACTGGAAAGTATGACTTGAATGTAAATTACTTCTCAAAACGTAAAGGTATATAACATTTACGCAGAACATCACTGAAAGAATGACAATCCGCTGTTTCAGACAAGTTCTGCTGTTCAAGAGAATCGTTCAGTTTTTTCAGATTTAAAGTTTCGTTTCGTATCTAGTATTTGAAAACTATGAGGAGACTTAAACATAAAAACGATGCATTTCATTGACGAAGGAACTTATATTTCTTTTTTGCGTTTCATAATCATTGATTAAGTTGGTTGTTTTCATTAACTAAGTTTCATCCTTTTGATAATATGTTAATTTCATTAAATACGCTTGTTCTGATATTCTTCTTAATCCAAGCTGTGTCTTCTGATTTGCGAACATAAAATTGTATTTTTAATTTGATTTAATTTGAATGAGTTCTCTCAAATTAAATTTATTAAAATAGAATGAAACGTTGAAATTTTTTCTGTTTTAAATTTAACTGAAATTAAGAACTTTAATGGCTTTGACGTGAATAAGTTTAAAATAACTATCATGAATTTCGATCTGTGAAATTCAGTATGTTAGTTGTAAAATTTTACTTTTAAACTAACTATCATCTGTAGAACTCGCCAAATATGGTAACTCATTGTGTCTTTGAATGCAATGAAATTTGTGGAGCTCACTAAACGATATGGCTCAATATTCTTTTTCTATGAACTGCAATTTATAGAGTTCGCTAAATGATGAGTTTTACTATTTCAAAAATTAACGGCTATGTATAGAGTTCGCTAGATCTAGTTTTCCAATGTTTTTATCATAATTAAATGAAACTTTTCGAGTTCGGTTCGGTAGACATCCTTTTTACTTCAGATATGGCAAATAATTATTTTTCTATTTTATACACTTGTTTTCTAATTTTCCCAATGATTTTTTTTTGTTCATCCTTGCTCCAATATTTTCACTATTCTTTTAATCATGAATAAAATCTCAGTCCTTTTTACTTGATATTTTACTATTACTAGATAATTTTCCGTTGCAAAAGTAACTTGCCATATGATGAATACTAATAGGTCATTACTTATTCTAGTTTAATAATTTTCTGCATTACCTTATTGATGTATGCGTCATGATTTTCTTAATTATTCCTATGAATAAAACCCATCGCTATCTAATGAAAGTTTTGCTCAGTTAAAAACTGATGTCTGCTATAAACGATTAATAACTTTTTAATTTGAAGTTTTTTTCAAATAAAAATATCTTGCGTCCTGTACAAATCACAATAGCTCTGTTCAATCTAAATATTCCCAAATCTAAAAGATTGCGTCCTCTATAAGTTGCAGCGATTATTCAATTCAATTTATAGTTTGTTTGACACATACTAAAAACTTACGTCCTCTATTAATTGCACGAAATTATCTTGAAATGATTATTCATTTCATTGAAATATTTTTAAAATCTCATTGTTCCCAATCATGTTGATTGTCAAGCTTCTGCGAGTAAAAATTTCAATAACTTAATCCTGTACACAAGAGATGGGCACGGTTAGGGTTTTTCAAAATTTAAACCGAACCGAAACCGACACGTCTTAAACCGAACTGAACCGAAACCGAAAAAATTTTGAGGAACCCTGAACCGAACCCAAAAACAAAAATTTTGAAACCTCACTGTAGACAATTAAAACTAAGTGATCTTTATTTGAACTCGCTTATCTTGTTCTGGATGATTGTTATCTATTGTATTTATGTTTGTGTAAATCCACATATTTTTAGTTATTATTTTTTTCCCTTATGCATGTCCAAAACAGTGAGGTGTATATACGTATCGTACAAAAAGGAAAATAAAAAACACTAGGGAGTATACATAAATATGAAAACAATACAAAAATATCAAGAAAATTTCTCAAAAGAAGTCAGAAATATCATTTCTTGATCTTGCTTAACTTTTTGAGCATTCTTTTTATTAGAGTCAATGTACCTAAAGCGAATGGACACTCCATAGTCTTGGTTGTGAGTAGGGTTGGTACTTTACTTTTTAAAATTTTGTAAATTAAATAAACAATTTACTGCTCACTTTAGTAAAAGTAAATATACCATTTATTATTTACCGAGTTAAATAGTAAAGAATTTATTCATTTTACTTGTTTACTTTTTGAAAAGGTAAAGTAAATATACCACCCTTAATTGTGAGTGTAATATCTTGATCATTTTTCATCGTATAATTATTCTTATGCCAAAGGAACGAAAACCAGATTCTGAATCTGCTCATATAAAAGAATATTTCATTGCTCTAAGAAAACTTTTAACAATGATAGTTACAATATCAAATATCAAAAATGCTCGCTTTGCGTGCATGTCCTTGACGCGAACGCCCAGCAATAAAATGTTCTTAAAGCGAACTACCGAGAGAAGAACAACCGGAAATGAAAAGACTAAAGTATTTATCTATTCCAGTGCACAAATTTTCATGAAATATGTTATAATATATATCATTCGATTCTTCATCTCTAGCTCTGTCATTCCCTACTGATTCAACAAGAACATATAAAAACTAAATTTCGAAAGATATATTTTCTTTGACCTCAGGAAAACATCAGGTTTCTGGATTTATTCATACGGCTATAATAGGTAGAGGAAATCTAGCTACACCATTCGATAGAGCTGGTAGAATTTTAGTTCGAACAAGAATGAANGAACCGAAATATTTTTGAAAAGCTGCGAACCGAACCGTGCCCATCTCTGCTGTACATAGACTTGAAAGTTGTCTATCTTTAAGACACATCGAAAATTTAAAACATTCTTATTATATTTTAAATTCTAGCTCATTCTTGTTCGCAAATTAGAAGCAGCCAATCAAGAAGTTTGAATTATATCAAAATTAATGTCGAACTCATCGTTTGAAACGCCCGTTTTGCATGTTTTGAGAAAAATTGAAGAGACTTCTCTCATTTTGAAGTCCCTGGGTACCATAACTATTACTCCTTAAGATTAAAAAAGTCTGAGAATATCATTGAAATGGCCTATTTTAAAATGATAATTAAACAATTTTTCTCGTTTTAAATGCTCTTGGTCATCGAATTCATGGAATTTGAAACCAAAGTAGGGTTTTATTTGACAGTTATGAATTATTAATTACTTAATATTCTTCTATTGGATGACTGCTTTATAAGAAAAAGAAACATTCCCTAAAACTTTGTATTCAACGAAGAACGCAAATACCTTAAGTAATTCCTGATTAACTGTAAAATTAGCTAACCACAAAAACCATGCTAAAGTCTTTGCCAGTGGGTAGCGTTTTTAAATCTTAAAGTAAAAACACCGATGCTCTGAAAAGTATTCGCAACTAAATTTTCCAGAACGTTCCTAGAACTATCGGAGACGCTATACGCATGTCTTTAATAGATTTTCTTAAAGAAATATTCTAACAAAAAGTAAAAACTGCTAAGTTTTCTTTGTCGTCTTTATTTTGCAACCGGTTCGGTTTGAAAAAACACGAACCGAATCCCATCACTGTTATCTACCTTTTCACGTTGTACTAGAATGTTTCCCACTGATTAACTACTTTATCGCGCGATTGCATTTCTACTTACTAGTCATGGAGATGGGCAATACCTTTTTCGACGCGAAAAGTTATAGAATACTGTGAGCATATATACAGAGACAGACTAGACGCAAACCTCCGAGGAAAGAAAAAGAGCAATAAATGCTTTTGCTTTCCATAGCGTAATTTGTTTCATTTCAAAAACTCCAATTTTACCATTCCGATGATTTTTACCTTGAAATCTTATCATAAAAATTTGCAAAGTATGGCTTTTATAAAAGAGCTTCATACTACTGTCGCACATTTTGACAATGTCGACTACGGAATTTCACATCAAACTCTCTGTTTAAATGAGTACCTTCATCCCATAGATGGTTTCAGATTTCTACGTAATAGTTACTGACAATTTGCGTATATAGCCAACAGAATTTTTATCATAAAAAATCAGTATACAATGCCACTTGACGACTCATTCCTTTTCTGTATAACACACGATTTGACACATGAATGAAACAAAATGCACTATTCTAACGATCGAAGTAGAGAAACGTCGATATGCATATCACCTTTAGCCGATTATCGACTGCTGCTGTTGTGATTTTTGCACGAAAGTTTCTCCTTCTGACGCGAGTTTTTTATTCCAATTTATTCATTCTCTGTTGTTTAGTCAAATATATGTTGGGAGCAAAATTGGGATTTGGTCAAATCTAAGACTTGACAGGACAAAACTGGGATTCCAATTTTGACCGGGCAAAATTAGGATCCCAAGATTGACCAGACAATTGTCGGACGAGATTGGGATTCCAATTTTGACTGGACGAAATTAGGATTTAGTTAGAGATAAATTTGAACAAACACGTGCTTCACGATATGTGGAGTTGAATTGGAGAAAAAGAAAAAATATGTTTCTTGGGGTTCTGCCGAGGTGTAGTGTATATTTACGTAGTATCCTTTAACCAAAAAAATGTCCAAATCGAATTCGGCAACCGCCGAAACAAATAGTAGTGTATTGAATTTTTATGAACAACTGGAAAAGATACTAATTTATTGGGTCGAAAGTTCAGAGACAAGAGCGTAATGACACAAAATATTTATAATGACATAGTCAAATGTTTATTATTAACCAAGGGTAAACTATTAGGAATTTATCTCTAACTAAATCTTAATTTCGTCCAGTCAAAATTGGAATCTCAGTTTTGTCCGAAAATTTTCTGGTTAATCTTGGGATTCTAATTTTGTCCGAACAAACTTGGAATCCCAATTTTTTCCGAAAAATTCCTGGTCAATCTTGGGATCCTAATTTTGCGCGGTCAAAATTGGAATCCCAGTTTTGTCCTGTCAAGTCTTGGATTTGACCAAATCCCAATTTTGCCCGCAACATATGTATATGGTAGAGTGAACATTTTGACAATGAACTATATTCTCTTCTGATTTTTCACAAAATTCAGTCGAAGATGATTTTTTCCAGGATGCGTTTCTTTCCAGGGGGGGAAATTGATTCGAATCGATTTGAGAGCTGCCTCTTGAAACGTTACCTTTCAAATTTCAAGCGCAGATCACTCGTGTTCAGTTGCATTTTGAGAAAAAAAGTATTTACATGTTCGTCTAATAACGTAGAGAAACGAAAGTTATTTAAGGAGATGCATGACGGCTCTTATGTCTGTTATTTGGGTGTGGGTGTCGGCGTCTGTGTTGGGAAATGACTAGCCGCGCAAACACATCCCACACTGACGTAAAGGTCTGCGGTCCCAAAAATTATCCGGAACCAATCGGGGAACTGGAGCCAATTCATTCAAAAACATCGGCTCCGGTTCGGTTCCAAAAACATTGCATAGAACCTTTTTGTTATCGAAAACTGGCTTTGAGTTGGAGTGAATGTGGCATCCTTTATGCTTTTGGATGCTGCTGAATAAAAGATTCATATTCCTATCTCAAGAGCAGCATAAAGTCGATTGTGATATGCACCGTGCATCATTTCTTGTTGATAATTTGCTGAGAAGAATAGACGTCAGCTGTGTATTAAAGAAACGGTTCCGCGGTTCCTTCATGAGTTTTCCAACGGTTCCGGTTCGGTTTTAGATTATTTGGAACACCAGAACTCTACACCCACATAACCACCTTAGCAGACAAACATTTGGAAAAACACGTTTTAAAATTCAATTGGGAACCTCGATTGGGATTCACTAATGCTCATCAACAAAACGCAAGAAGCACTTCTTTTACGCAGAGTTGTCACTTTCCCAGCTTGAAAACGGACAAAAACTCCAATTTTGAGCGCTTAAGATCACAATTATTCGACAGATTAAAATCCAATCCGTTTTGACGCTCAAAATTAGAGCTTTGGTCAGTTTTCATTCTCGGGAAATAAACATTTTACACAAAAAATTGTTTTGTTAATGAGCGTTAGTGACTCACACTCGAGGTTACCAATTGAATGTTTAAACGCGTTTTTCCAAATGCTTTTCTACCTACGAAATACTCACAGCATCTTGATACTTACTGTATAACCGTCTAACTAGTTTTTCTAATGTTTGGAAACTTCCAAATGCTTTACTCACGGCACTTCGGAGTATTTTCAATAATACCCTGCTGTTGATTGTGAAATTGTTTTCGACCTTAACTGCTTGTTTACTTGTTTTGAATGATTTTTTCTTTACCTTTATAGTATAGCGACACTGTGTACCTTATTTTCTGTCTGTCTTGTCTCTTTCTTTCCTTTTTCCCTAATATTCTTATCAAATCCATACCCAAGGGAAGATACTGATTTCAGGATACCCATTTGCTGGAGACAACTTTACAGGGTACCCAACATAGGTACTTGAAAAAATTTCAGTAACTGTACTGATATAGGTACTTATACTAGTACCTATTTTGGTATGTTTACTCGAATTTTACCGACTTGGGTACTCAATCACGTAATATTACTGTTAGCGCCAACAGATGTCGTTAGTTGACACTAAGCGTTTTCCTCAATGTATGTTTCTTTGACCTTTTCTATCCATTACGCCGTTGATTTAGTTCAGTTCATGTTTTTGTATCTTCTTCATAAGTCCATTATTGTTTTCCTATTATTACCACTATTATTATTTCTGCTTATTTCGATGTTATGTTCGTTTTCATTTTGATTTAAATAAATCATCACCTAACATATTCATTAGCTTAACCTTCTGTGTAACAAAACCTGGTAAGCTATTTCATATTTGTGAACTCTCGTACAGTGCAGACAATTCTCTTTTAAGTGAATAAGATATTCACCTAAATTATTTAAATCAAAAGATATAACAACGGAGAGGCTCATAATTACTGAATTCAGTGAAACAGAGTACCGCAGCTTTGATTTCTTGAAAAACATACATTTTATAAAAAGATTTGTACTTCGTCAAAATTCGAATTTTTTGTTAAATTAAGACCATGTTGTACAATTTTACTTTTTAGAAAAGTTTTCTTTTACAAGCGACAATTATACTCATTGGGTAAACTTATACGACTGAACGGTGATTGGCTTGTTCGTTTCCAATGACTAAAGTGATGTGTAAAACAAAGAGCAATCAATCGTTAAATTTATAGGCTGATCACATACGAAGAATATAATTTTAGAGATTAATTAATGAAGAATAACATAGCTATAAGTTATTAGAATGGCACAAAATATGTCAGATTGTTTTTGCAAACGTATCTGCCTATGATGAAAAATTTTAAGTTTAAATACTTCATGAGCTATTTCATTTCTATAATTTCATTTTCCCATTAAGAATTTTGTTTTCAAACTTCATTTGATTTTAGAAATTCCAAAGCCATATGTTTTCAGAATAACTGCCTCTATTAGTGATATTCTTATATTCATAATTAGATGTTTATATTTACTTATCTACAATAATTCCATTGAGTGATTTAGACTGTAACGAAAATTAAAAAGCTCAGCATATATCTTGTTAGGAAATAGCAATAAATAAGAGTATACCGCTTTTCTTTATTTTAAAGCAATATCTAATGTCATTTATTATTAGGAAATTTTTGGTATTGTAGCAAGTGAAGTCAAAGGTCCATGTGAGAGACATACCATCTTTATTTGGCACTTATTCACATTTTCAAATCATGTAGCTGATTATCGGCAATACTTTGAGAAAAATTCTGATTTACTAAAAGGTAAATAATTATACATTTTAAAAACAGTATAATAATTATATTTATACTAGCTTTTGTACAGTATCGATGTTCCGGAATCATTAACATAAATCAAACGTGGTCTGAGATTGTCAAATCTGTCTTCATTGGCTGATTATGTTAAAAAGAATTCAAAAACTAAATTAGCTCGAGAAATGGCTAACTTACCAAACTATTATCAACAATCAATTAATACTCTGTCAACAAATGAGGTGTCTATTAAATTTGGTGACGATATTGAAATGATCTTGAGTGTATAACTTTATATAGATTTCACTTGTTTAATCGGCAAAACTGTAAGCTGCATGATTTGGTTATATTCTTTACTTTTCCAATGGTGATTTTAAGGGCAGTCTTTTATGCTATTCTCTGATTCTTTTGATTATTCATTAGCACTCTATTTTTTTTGTATCTAACTGAACAAAAACTGAAAATGTTACGTGTTAAATCAGTAGTTTCCTATTGAGATTTTTATTTTTCTGTACACTTGTAATTTCATTTGTCTATTTCGGACACAGTTTTGTGAAGCTGTGATGTTTTACCTTAGCACTGCATATATTTATACTCTTGTGTGATGAATCATTGTTTTTTTTGTCGAACTTTTCTTTTTCGAAATTATAATACAAGATTGTTTTCCATTTATTTAATATAGCATCTTAAATTAGATCTTCAGTAGTTTATGTTGAATGATTAATTCTTTCTTCGTTTAAGTTATCAAAATATCAATATAATGATTATTTTATATTAGAAAAAATATAACGATTAATTATCGTTGATAATTTATTAAACTGATATTATCGAGAAGTATGATATTTATAGTAGTAAAATATATTATGAAAGACAGCTCAAGGTTAGATTCGATCCAAGACAGAACAGTTTTTTCATCAGAATAGCTACAAATACTGTTCATAGGTACTTAATCAAGTATTTGAGAAGTACCCAGTTACTAAACCTTCTATTACAGGGTACCTAACAAAGTACTGCTTAATTACCTAAAAGTACTTCAGTACCTCACAGTTCCTGTGACATACTAGTAGCAGAGTACTTTTTCGGGTACCCTGAGATCAGTACATGCTATAGGGTACTCTTTGAAGGAGGACTACTCATAGCAACAGTAAAACAATTAAAGGAAGAATTTATATTTAGTAATGAAAAAATTAAAAGAAACCCAATTTTTGTTGAATCGAACCATCTTCAATATGACAGAAAAAGTTAGAGATTGTTCAAATATTCACAGCAGCTGATTTATGTTTCCTATTGAGGTCACATTTACACGATAGTTTGCAATACTGACTACGGAATGTGTGTTGATACTTAAGATATCGATGGTTCATATGCATGCCGATTATGAACGGAATCAAAAATATTTCTTTTCTTTGAAAAAATCAACATGAAAATGCATACATTCGTACAAATCTAAATTACCTTGTGGCTAAATCTTTATTTTAGTTGTTCTCACAAACTTAAATACCAGTTAAATATATTTTAGATCCAAGAAGATTTCTTAATTGGTCTTCTATTGGATTTTTGAAAAGGTGATGAAAGTGAGGGAACAAAATTTCTGTTGTGTCTTCAGTTTCAGTATGAAATGGTACGTTAGAATAATAAGGAAGGAAAATGTTTGAAAATTTTCAATTTTTACTAAATCACAAATCGGAATAAATAGTCGATCTATTGTACTTTTATTCCCTTTCAAATATCTGTAAAATAGTGGAGACGTTTGATAAACCAGAATGAATAAAAAATAAATTGGGAGATTTTTAAAGGGAGTGTTTCATATTCTCGGTACAAGTAAAAATGAATAATAAAAATAATGAAAAATAATTCTTCCATCACAATAAGAATTTCTCTATGAGCTTTTTAATTGATGTTACAGCATTAAATATGAAATAAATCAAAAATAAAACTTCATACTATGAAAGAATTTTTTCAATAAGCGAGATCATATCCAGCTGTTTTAAAATATTCTACGACCTAAGAAGAAAGAATATCCTATCTTGAAATAATTTGGTTGTAAGACTTGAAATGATAATTACACAATCTAAAATAAATCTGTTCATTAATGGATCTTAAGATTTCCTCAATCATATACCGAACGATTTTAAGACCAGTGGATATGAAAATTCGTTCAATTTTATATTCGATACCTTTTTTTCGATTTCGTGATATTTTGATAAAACTCGTTTCGAATTCTGTAGGCTTGGCACCCAACGATTGAGAGTTCTGCAGATGATTTAAACGTTTCGTATATTTCACGCTGATCGGTTATCACTCGACTTTCAACTTTAATTAAGAGGATTTCACATGGTACTGCTAGTGGGGAATGGCAAAGCTCAGAGCATTCTTTTGTATTAAACCACTGTTTACTTTGATATCGAAAACATCGTTATAGATCGAGTCAACGAACAGATGAATTCGTATGATTGACATTATAGGCATTTCATAGTCAAGCTAATCTTTAATTATTAACGAATTGAGACGAGGTGATCAGTCATTGTAATCATTGCCAATTCATGGCGTGCCTGATGAGATCAATTGACCGTTCAAATAAAGAATGACTGAAAGATGCTTAAGATTTAAAAATCGCAATTGTGATAAAGCCGACGATCTCGTTAGTATCATTACTATAAGAAATGGGACGTACTCGATTGTAAGACCAATAATCAGTTTCTTGAAGACAATTTGATTTTGATAGAAAGCTGTCAAAGACAAAAAAGTAAGGAAATGTTTGAAGTAATGTGTAAATTTTAATCATACCATATCAATTGCATGAAATTCAATCGCGGTGAAGAAACCATCGATGTTCAGTAAGCAGAGCAAATTTTGAAATGAACTCATCGATCGATGAAATTTTTCTTGGATGCTCTCATCGTAATTCATTGTAACTTGCATTTTTAGACGAAAAATATACAGTTTTGATTGATGTTACCATCGATGTTCGTTCAACTCGCTATAACGGCATGTATCAATGACTGTCGATTGACAACATATTAGGCAGAGTTTGTAAAATATTAAATACAATATTTAGTGGGTCTCGTACAGATATTTTTCTCAGATTCTTCATAGATGGAACTGTTGATAATCGCTGTTGCCCTATTAAGCAATCATCGACCATGAATACGCTTATTTGTAGAAGACTTGGTGTGTGTTGAAGTAGATGATCCAGTTGATCATTTTAAACGAAAGATATTCGATGGATGATGGAACCTATCTCAATTTCGAAGAGGTTTCTTCAAGTTTCATAAAAATCTGATCATGTTGAGAGCAAGTGACTTTTATGAGGCTTCATATGTTATTGATCATTTCCATCATTTCATGTTCTTCATAGAAAGGTTGATACTGAACGGAACTGAGATGAGTAACATTAGGAATATCTCAAAGTTCTTTGTCTCTTTCTAACAGTGTACCAACGAAAACGATCACAAATGAAGAAACTGATGAAAAGTAAAATCACATGAAAAGAAAAGAGCGGTTTTATGCGGAATTTTCGTCTTAGTTTGAAAGTTGAAGTGTAATTATCTGATCGCATATCAATGCCAAATAATATCGAAAGACAATATCGAAACTTGTTTAGATACAGACTGGAAATCAAGATGACTGTGTATTTGAAAATGAATGCATGTAGTCATGGTTATCTGAGGGTTTCGATAAGATATCTGGTGTACGTGGGTGGAATGATTGTTGATTTAAGTTAGATCCTGCTTTTTACTATTAGTGTGCACATCAAATTGCCCTTTTATGTTAATCTGAGTGTGTAGATCCTGCAATGATCGGCACACAAAATTTCGTTTTTCCCCACCCTATATCTGCTGGGTAAGGACCGTCAAACACTAGAAAATAGAAATTTAAGATATATCACTCTTCTTGTTTTTTTGTGCGTTTGACATATCACGAAAGAATACATCCGAGAAATCGTATGGCCCAAAGCTCTCGAATTGGTAATCATTTCGCCTTTTAAGAATGTAGTATGAATTCAGGGTGTTTAATTGCATATTGTCTAACATTGTGTTTTCTTCAACGATGATGTTATGACAAGGAAATCGATTAATAAATCCTTTGCAACATACCGGTTATATAGATGGTCCAATGACGTATGGTCAACAATGAGTGATTCTATGTCCATTCACAATATCGTCTCTGACTTAATTTATATAAAACATTAAAAAAACAATGAAATAAAATCAGAATGTGGCTACGAATTTCTTCGTCCTAAACACGAGACTACGGGTCGAAAACAGAATTCAGTAAATATTGAATTGAACCAAATTTGCAATCAGAAAACACATTTTTTATAGGATTGCATCACTTTGTTGATGACTTCATGAAATAGGTTCATCTTAATAGCATAAATAGCACTGTAAATTGGAGCTAAAAGTTATGGTAGAGTTCACTAGTGAAAAATACTTTTCTCATTGATTACACGCTCATTGGAATGCCTTCTACTTCATATTTGACTGCATACCAACTGATTTTTCTATGTAATGAATATGCTCTAGAAAAACAAACATTCCTAACGATGAATTTAGCAATATTATAGATAAACATCTATTACTTTTTTATGAAATGATGAAAGACAAGAATAGTATGTTGATATTCACCTTCAATTATTATAGTTACTTTTGAATACAGACTATCCAATTGAGTTTCTCCAGTAGTGAAATCAATGGCAACGAAATGAAAAATATGGCTGAAGCGCCGCGAACGAAAAAAGTAATTTATCTACCAATCAATATGATTTATCTTACATCAAACTTTATTCCGTCTCAAAATTCCACATAAAAATTTTGACGAGCAGTATTTCATTTCAAACTGATTAATGACTATTTTTTGAACTTCGGAATATTGTTAGAAGTTTTTCATATGAAAATAATTTTAAAATTTATGCTTGGAAATCGTATAATAAGTAATTGAAGAAAAATTCCCGATGGTACAGAATAAAGCACTTGTCAGTTCAGTTGAGAGCTTTTTGACATCATTAAGCCTGTGACAATTCTCGGCTATATGAGCCGGTTCTTATTCGAGAATTGGTTACTGCGGAACCAATTCCAGTTTTTTTCAAAACGAACTGGAGATCTGCTAGCAGTTCAGTTGCCTGAACTGGAACTATCACAAGTCTAGGCATCATACGAAAAATTTGCTTCATCTAGATTGTGTAGAATCTGATTGTAATTGTGCTAAATTTCAATCTCTAAACATTTCAATTCATGAAATTCTTAATCACAAAATCCATATTAAACAATGTACAAATTTCATTTTATATCTGAAAGCTACTAATATGATCTAAAAAAAAGAGGTTGAATTCACGATGATGCAGTTATTTGAATAAATTACGAAGAGAACATGCTCCCATGTCGTTCGTTTTTTTCCTAGCGTCACTATAGCGCTAAAACGCCGTGTACTGGCGTTGTCTGGCATCATAGCGACGCTAAATATCGCAATGTAATGAAGCACTCTAACGGCGCAATAGCGCTAGCTCTAAATAGCGTCACTATAATCGCTATAACTCCTTTTATTGTCATCATAGCGATGTTAAGTATTGTAATATAATCAAGCACTCTAGCAAATGTTCATTTTTCAAATCGAGTTTCTCAGCATGATAGCTTCACACATGGCATCGGATTCGGATAACTGACTGCACGCGCTGTCCACATAGCGTGTGTCTTTTTATAGTTGATTGGCTGTACCGACCAGGCAGAGTAATATTCCAGATTGACGAAAAACGAGGCCAGTCTTTTTTTCTAAGTCAATACATTGATCGGTGTATTTTATGCCCATTTGACCGGCCATAGTTGCAGCCACATCATCGGCAAATAAGAAAGACATTGCCATCGGAAAGGCATCACTCATGTCAGAGTGATAAGTAATGAATACACTAGGAGACAGGATGGAGTCTTGTGGGCAACCTCTTTTGATAGCAAACCATCGGGAGCGAATTCGTTGCAAGTCTATATAACCACGTCTATTAATTAATCATTGTTTAATCCATACAACATAGGCAGCTGGAATACCTAAACGTGAAAGCTTGGCCAATACAACCGTCAAACCAAAGTTGATCAAACGCATATCGAAAATCAACGAATACCGTACAAACTGGTGAGCTATTGGCCATTAGAGAAGATATCTGTTTGATCAGTAGTAATACTCGACATTGTAGCCGATGATTTGCCCTAAAGCCAGATTGATTGTCTGGTAGTAAACCATGAGCATTGAGCACCTTAAGAAAGCGATTAAGAAGTAAGTTTTCCATTACTTTAAGATGAAAATCCAATAGTGAGATGGGACGTGTGGCGTCTGGTGTGCAAATCGGCTCTTTTGTTTTGCAAGAATGACCATTCTAACATCCATCCATTTTTCTGGCATGATGGCTGTCTGTAAAGACAAGTTGAATAAGGGGATCATGAGATGCCAATCATTTTTAGGTACATGATTAAGTAACGCCGGCGATAGACCATGAGCATCACAGGATGATTTTTTCTTTTTTACTTTTAGTATATTAAGTAATTCAGGATAAGATATCATTGTAATAGTATCGTTATCGTTATCCTACTGTATGGGCTGTGATTCGATGTACGGATGTGGACGATAAACTTCCGGTTCAATGAATAATTGTTCATAGTGATTGTCCGCACAATCCACCATACCGTGTGGATCTTCGATTGTTTCACCCGTTGTAGAAATTAAGGCTCGTAGAGTTGCGGATTTTTCATGAAAATGTCGTTTCGACTTAACCCAAAATGGTGATGATTCAGTGCCACTTTTATATCTTTCTTCCATCATTTTGGATAATTGCTCCCGTCGTAGTGTTCGTAGCTGAAATCGCGTTCTCTTACAAATCGTGTAAGCTTCTCTTCGCAATTGCATGTCACCAGAACGTTTCGCTTTAATGGATAGTGCACGACTCTTGTATAGTAAATCTCTCAACCAGTAAGGCACTCCTGTTCTTGCCGATTTCCGATCGAAATATTGAGTACATCTTGCCTTTAAAAGTGCCAAAAAATCGGTATAATTATTGTACGATGTGTTATAGCACCTCAGCGGCCATTGCTTTTCCCAGAAGGAAAAAGTGTAAGACATAAAGGCTGAGAACACCGCACAATTGATTCTTTTGTCAAGAGCCAGTTCTTTCCCTTCGGAAGATAATATTCCAATTAAAGGTAGATGATCACTCGTGGTGTCTCTCTTACTCGTTTGTAAGGAGAGATGCAAGCCAGATACAAACGCATAACCTATTATTCTATTTGATCTGAGTGAGGTAGGGCCATCTGGAATGATGGAAGACATAGAGTGGGATTCAGACCATGATAATAACATATCCGCTTTGCTCTTGTCGTCGTGTAGATCGATGTTGAAATCACCCATCAAGATGTACTTGTACTTTATAAAAGGATTCATATCATGCCAGTTCCAAGATTTACTTTCAGGAGCATACACCCCAATAATACTTAGTGGTTCTTGCAATAAGATATCTACTACACACACATTAGGCACGTTATATTGATGTCTGATTGTTGGTAATCCCGTCGAACTAATATCAATATCCCACCATTTCTATTCTCGCTACCTTGGTAAAAACGTTGATACTGTGGAAGAGCTGCATCTACCAAAGAGAGATCAATACGTCCAATTTCCGTGAATACTAATACGTCAGAAGCATGTTTTATGCTCAATAAAACCACTTCTTCCCATCGGTATTGCAATCCACGCACCTTTAAAACATAACAAATGTAAGTCTGGTAGAGGGAATAATATATCCTCTTTGATTGATTTCTTCCATAGTGAGACACAGCTTTCCAATGTTGGGACATTCTGCCACTCATAAACTACGGACCCGAATAATTTTAAGTCGGAATATCCCAAAGTTGATTGCTATTAAGCCCCAATTCGTATTGAACATGTTTAAATTTGACGATTGAGGACGATGTACAAATGGAGTCGCATTAATACATAGATTCATGTTGTGATTGTCTGTGACTTCCATTTTGTCAAACAATTACATAATAACTTGTGTCTCTCTTCGTTCGTTTTCGTGCAATCTAAATTTCTATCATTATCTTGTGGCAGAACCAAGGTTATAACAAGATCACATAACTCCATCACCATTACTTTAATATCCGTCTTGAAGCCTAACATTTCATCAGCCAATGTCCGCCATCTGTATTCAAATTCCACTGTCTTTGTTTGCGACAGTGTTTCCCACCTCGTCTGTGGATTTGGAAAGTTTTCGGTGTTGAGTTGGTATGTGTTCGTGGTATTTGATGTTGATGTTTGAATAGAGACCTAGTGATTGTTGACCTATACTCTTTTACAATTAGACATTTAGTGTCATTTGATTTATTTGGTCCATTGCAATGCACACATTTCATTATACCCGAGCAGTTGGCTTTATGTAACTTAATATCAGTTGTTTTCTCACCACATACATTACATGTTTGAACATCCTTTTCAGTACAATTCTTACGGAAATGTCCAATAGCCATGCACTGTGAGCTGATCAAAACGTGAGCTTGAGCAAAATAGCCCACAATATCCAACAACAGCCCCATAGCTAAGATACGTTTTTTCTCCAGCATTGCCTTGAGTGCCGTTACGGAGTTAAACTCTAAATTCACTGCTTTAATCTCTTGTTGTGCATTATTGCGTAAACGTATTACTGAAACAATTTTTTTATTGGTCGTACGAATTTCATCTGAGAGATCTTGAAAGTTAATATTCAATGGTACATCGGTTATGATTGCTGATAGTTGCAGTGGGATCAAAGGAAATGTATATTTATATTTTAGCCCGCATAGTTCTTATGGCCAACTTTTTTCATTCAGGAGAAAGACAAATGTCTCTCCGTTTTTAACAAATAATAACATTTTATATTGACCATGAGCAATAATATTTGAAGCTCGATGATAACCACCAATATCCATATTAAAATGATGCTTATCCAACGCAAATTTGCATAAATCTTCAACCACTAAATTATCTCGAGTATCCCGATCCGCTTCAATAACAAATGGAGAGAAAGGTTATCTAGTTTGAGCAAATCATTTTGCTTCTTCAGATATATGTAATTCTTGTTGATCATTCATATGGTTATTCATGCTCAGATTATTTTGGCGTTGTGTGTTCTTACTTTGCCGTGCTTGATTCGAAAGAGATAATTCCTTATCCATAATATTTTTGGATGATGAGACACCTAAAGCGCCTCTCTTCTTTTTTGCACCGGCAATAGTACGAGTGTCTGGATAATTATCCATTTTGATGGATTCGCGTTGTTCATCAGATATTATGGGGATAGTACACGTTTCGATGAATTATGTGTGTTTACTGACATCGTCGCACTTGAGTTTGATTGAATTTTCAACGTGTCTTGTGTTATCAATATCGAACTAGTGGATTGATTTTGGTAAATTATAGATTGTAAATGCGTAATTTGTGCCGTTAGTCGAGCAATTTGTTCGATAAGGGATATATTATCATCACTCACCTTTTGTATGATTTTCCACGGATCTGGATGATTTGCAATTCCTTCATATTGCAAACCTGATTGAAAATCATCCCCAAATAATACACTATTTGCGTCAACATAAACCATGGACATTGAAGAAGATGGATAGTTGTTTGCAGGATGTGTTACTGCATTCTGGCAAGGAGGTACAGCAACACCGCAATCTGGTGATACCCGTTGCACCATAATCGGCACCAAAGTTATATATCAACAATATCCGTGATTAATAATAATAAAATAAGATTTACACAAACCGATGTCAATAATTTCCACTAAAACTTATATAGATGAATATAATTTGCTTTCCTTTCGAAGAATATGCACAAAGCGTTACAATAGAGCGATGTGTATAGTATGTGCAGATGTGTGAATGATAATCATCCTTCTTGATTCATGTAGCATCATTCATTTTTGATTCTCTATCAATCAACATTGATCCAAAGAAGACATCACTGGATGAATTAAAATTCAGTTTGAAAATAAACAATCTATTTCAAAGTAGAGTTTTCTTCCACGTGAACGATTGTAATGAATGCACACTTTTAAGAATGAGAAAAAATTGACAAAGATTGTTTTTCTTTATATAAATTTTCAATAGAATTTTCTACATTTTAGATCCCATGCTTCAAAACAGTAGTTGTGCATGTTTTTTTATTTTCATTTTAACGTTTTAGTAGTAGTTCATAACCAGCAAGAGAATATTCACGAATGCTGATTAAGACATTCGAAATCGAGGTCATCATCATTGCCGTTCGTCAATCTTACTGAAAGACATGCTAATATATGTATCAATATGTTATTGCATTCAAGGGTAATGACAATGATTCGAACGCTTGATTTATTCGTTGAATGTAACAAAAAAATATTGGAAATTTGAATCTTTAAAGTAATAAACAACTAAAAGAAAGCTACTGTTTCTTCATATTTTTGTATTCATCAAATGTATCACATTACCGATAAACAGATGANATACTTAGTTAATTTTCATTTTCTTCCATAATTCATTGTTGTCTCATTCGAATTTCGAAGAAGGCATGTATCATGTTATATTTGAACAAGTGGCTCTTGTATTATAGTGTCACTTGTTTTGCAAAGCTTATTTCTCGATAGATATCGTCCAAAAATAATATGACATAAGAATTTGAAAAACTTAATGAACATATTTTTCATCAAAAATTGTACATTGTCCATAATCAGTTATACATTGTTCTTCACAAGTAGGGTAATGGGTGATTTCCTTAAAAAAGGATCTGCTTTCTATGACGAGAGAATCAATGCAAACAAGTCAATCTTAGAGAGCCGAGAGATGACTTACAGTATCGCTATTGGTTTTAATCTAGCAGAAATTTTTAGACGGTGATTGATTTTGGAAATAAGACGATGCTACATAATATTAATTTTTGCTCATGATTCAAGAAAATAAAAACATCTCGGACCGGTACATTTACAAATCTAACCAACAGGAAAATAGAAAAAATGGACTTAGAATAAACCTTGGATTACAGCTCGTGCACAATGTTCAAACATGTCCTGATTATATTCACAATGAATTCATGAGTTGTCATCTAAGAAAAAAAAATATAGGAAAACCTGAAAAATCCGAGATGATGATAGATTGTTATTACTCTTTGAAACTTCTTTTCACGGGATAAACGATCACTTATCTTTCTAGTGCTGGAATGTCTCGAACAAAGTCTATGTCGGATTATATAGATGATATAATTTGAGTTCTACAGTCTCGTTGTCACTTTACATAAAACAAAGGTCTCGAAAGTCGTCATAAAATTTTATTATCTACGATTGAGAACGATCTTGCATCTAATTTCTACACCAGATTGTTCATATTGATCTCGATAGTAATAAGGGAGAAGAAATAAAATTGAACCAACCCTCCAATAATAACTTCAAAGTCATATAAAAACTTTATGTTGAATTAAGAATTTTCTACTCGAGTATACAAATGAAACACATAACAGTAGATGATCATAAATTACTCTGAATCTTTTCTATTATAAATTAATATTTCATATTGTATCATACGTAAAAACTCTTATCTAGAGTGATGAAACTTATTTATCTTCATTAAAAAGTAGTACTAGAATGATACATATTCAAGATAATATACCGAACTTTGCACGATGTCACATTTTAAATCATGCGGACGTTACAGAAACTTCTACTATGACGAACCCACACTTTGGATTCATTCGACATCTTTGGTTAAAAATAGAATTGATAAAATCTACGATTGATGTTCAATTGACTGTGAAAAAAAAGTACCTTCCGTGGTAACTTTCATGATAGGATATCTAAAAAACCAACAAAACATACTCGTCGAAAGAATATCAAACGGTGATGTGTACTTTCATATTCAATATTACTCAATTTTAAAATCAACGCTTCATTGATTGCACCATCAATACTAGAACTATAATGTTAAATAACACTATTTGGAAGAACGAATAAGGATAACAATTTTATAAATGATTTATTCACTGTTGATATGGATTATATTGTATGTGGTAAGTAGCACATTTTCGTGAAATAAATCACATCATGTTTTTATTTGACCGATTAAATTACTAATTGAGATGGCAGTAGTGCTATGTACTTGACTGTGTCAAGGTCAAACAACAAGGCCAGATTACAGCGCGATATCTTTGAAGCGTACTGACTTTTTGTTATGTTGGCATTGAATTCCAGAAGCAAAGAATATTATGAGTTGTAGACAGAAGTACTGAAGTCATTGGACTCTTTCAACTTAAACACTTTTTGACTTTTCTCAATTGTAAACATTTAAAGATGATCTCAAACAATTTCTAATTCGTTTCAAAAGAAGTCTCTTTTCGATTATGATTATTCTTTTACCCAAAATTCTAGATCTGCTCTAACTTTAGAAATGAATTTCTATTGAATATTCAAGAATAATCAAAAACGTAATGAGAGAAGCGATTGTATTCGACGAGATATCGATGGAGTTCAACTTAGCTCCTTTTTTTCATAGTTTCAAGTTAATAAGCGTAGAAGAACTTGACGAGTTGTTTTTTTCAATCGAAAACATTCATAATTAAATGAAACGAAAGAATGAACAGTAGCAGCATTATTGACAAGAGCGAAGTACTTTTGAAATATCGAAAAACAAATTGTAGTATTAAATTTATTTTAATTAAATGTATTATGAAATTTAGTCAAGAAAACACTCAAAACAAAATCAACAAAAATGCAAATCCTATCGACAAGGGTAAATGTCGGTTTCATCAAATAATTTCATTGAATGAATTGTCTTTTATGAAAAAAACAATTGAAATTATTATGCTTGTTGTTAAAAGCCAGACGTGTGGAATAATTGATCGTCCTCTATTGTACCAATAGTTACCACCGCTCGCATACCATCCTAGACTTCCCGGTGGATATCTATTGTACGGTCGATTAAGATAATTATTTGTATTGGGTCTTTGCCATGCGTTATTATTATTGCTACTGTACAAGTTGTATTGTTGTGCTTGGTTATTCCAATTCGTATTCGGAACTCCGTTATACGAAGAGCCATGATTATAATTTAGGACATGGATGCTACTATCTACATCATTTACACTTGGTCTAAAGTTGCCAGAATTCGGGTTATTTCCAGTACCTGTAAATATATGAAAGAAAAACTGTGAAAAAAAGTTATTCTTTAATAGAAATCATTTGCACCATAGTATGCACCAGGATTGCCACCACTTGGATTATTCAATCCTCCATTCCATCCTCCATACGGTAGATCCCACCCTGAATGAGAAACAGTTTGACGACGATTGCGTCTATAAGGTAATGCATTAACTAAACAAAGTAATTAGTCATGTTTGATGGGCGTATTCTTCTTTTATTTCTTACTCACTTAATGTGCACAAAAATAAAGTAAAAAGAAAATATAAACATACAGAATAATACATTTTGTCCATTTACACATTAATAGACATACGAGTCGTGTTATGAGTGCTGAGTACGATATCGTATCAATAGTTAGTTATAGGAAAGAAGCATAATAAATTCCATCGTAAGACTTCCTTGTTCTCTTTCTCAATCTCTCTCTCTCTCATTTTCTATGGCATTTTTGGCAACTATAGCACCAGATAATATTTACACTTGATATGGACAAATAAGAGAAGAAAAAGGAACAACACATTTACACCCCGAGCGCTGTACACGTAAATGTCGAAGAAGAATTGATGCTATGTAATAGACGTAAATTAATTTGGGCTCTTATCTAGAAGTAACAACTAATCAATTCATAGCAGAGAGAGAGAGAAAAAAATTAAAACAGAAATATAAATGATACTAACATTAGCTCAATACTTAATCAAAATCATCTTCATCGAAACATACAAATGCATTCATAAACTTATTCGATTCTAGCTTACGAGAGAAGCAAGCGACAAATTATAATTGACAAATAGATTTATGCGATTCATCAACTAAATTATTTTCTTGTACTATCAGAAACAAAATTTCATCGATAAACCATAAAAAAGTAGATATTACCTAGTAAAATGAAGAAACAAAAATTGACGATTTCGAGGTGCGAATATGTTTTCTATATCGATGTTAATTCAATAGTTAATTTTGATGATGACAGTTCCATAAATGTAAATAAGTATACATGTCGTAAAATGACGATTTACTTCGAACCTGTATGTTTTAGAATTATCAAAATTATAGATTCTATTTAGCGGTTATCATCTGTGAAACGAAAAGCTTATTTTTTTTCTCCTATTTTCACTACTACGATGCAATAAAAAATAGGTTATGTTTTGCTTGATTCGTTTATTTACTTTTGTACTAGATAAACATAAATTTATGTTTTCATTTAGTTTTCGTAATAATAATTTTTCGAGACGACAACAACATGTGGAAGAAAAAGGAAACGAGGCATACAGTATAATGAACATATCTAAGATATTATATGCATATGTACGTATATGAATGGTGTTTGAAATCGAACATTCAAAATCTTGCGAGTATAACACGAAATTTTATACGATCTTGTAATTGTGATCATCTTGTTAAGTTCAAGATCGAATGTTGAAGGTTGTTGATTTCATTATTAATCTTTTACATTTCATGTTAATCACAGTTCACGATCAACTGATTGAAATTGAGAAGATTTTCTTCTTCTCATTCATATACTCTGTTTGTCAATGTTCGACGTATAACCGAACGCTTTTCTAATTGTTTTTTGTTACTGTATGATAAATTTGGTTGAATATTATTCTCTCTCTAGATTATTATTTCTGTATTTTCTATTCAATGGCATAATGTACAAATGTAGATTTGTGAAGAAGATAGAACATGAATAATTATCTGATAGATGTTCACTTGTCGTAGAGATCCAATAGCAGGCTGTTTCATTCACTTGCGTTCACGTCTCTTGGTTTCATCGAATTTGTTTTACATGTTTTCACAGTGCACAAAATGTTTCGATCATACCGTGTGCTCTTAGATTTATCAATTTTTATGATATTGAATATTGATATTAAATTCATTTGCTCTATGAAATTATACTATTCGGTTTATTTAGATCGAAATATAGTTACATAATAGTACTCAAAATAATGAATATAATCACGTTTAACACTATTCCTGATTCATGTGCTCATTATATACGATGTAAATCAATGAATAAACAAAATCTACGAAATAAAACAAGAACAACATATCAGATTTTATTGAGCTCAATCAATTTTAGAACATGTTTCACTAATGTCCGTTGTGATCCAAGTGTAATCGATTTCGTTCCTTTGCACATTTTCATTTGATCATCACGTAATGTTGACGAGCATTCTTTCGCATGAAACACATGCACTAAACTTGTATCGATGCTTCGAAAAACATTTAAAGTTGGTGATTGAACTAACTTATCATATATTTCAACATCCTCTTTTCCCCATCCATTTATCTCAACATTCCAATTGCCGATTGATCGCAAATCAACTTTATAAATTCCAAGCATACCAAAACCGTATTGCCGCCAATAGCCAATATTATCATGTAAATGAAATGATGAAAAATTGATTTCATTTTGTTTTGTTTCCCAATACTGTGGATCATATTGACTGAATATAATTGGAAAATAGACTTGTCTATGAAGTATGGTATGTGCACGTATACGTGAAAATAAATCTCGAGTAAAAATCATGTCAAGATCAATAAAAAATAAAAGATCCGTATCATTAAAACGAGATGCACCGTATGAACGTGCAAAACCACGTGTAAAACTTCCATTTGTTACTTCAATCAAATGTATACGTGATGCTTGATGATCTGCAATAAATTTTTTAACAAATTCAACTATTTTTGGCATACGTTCGCCACTATCTTCAGTTGTTTCCATTAAAATAACATAAAGATGTATATTGTGAAGTTCCGTATCATTAGTACGCATAACAACATAATGAAAATTCGATAATAATCGTTTGAGTGTAGAAAGACGACCACTAACAGGTACAATCATATGTATAGGAGTCGAAGATGAAGCTCGTATCGTAGTTATATTAGTAGTCACCGGTGAAGTTAAATTAGCATGATTCGGAGAGCCAGCTCCAGAAGAAGATAATATTGCACTTGAATATGCTGATGATAATTCACGAAAGTAAAGAGGACGAAATTTTTGCACGACATATACACGTTTCCGTACGGGCACCTAAATAGAAATAGAATCAAATGAAAATTTCCCATAGAAAAAGATTCTTATTTTTATCAAGCAATATAACTGACCGACATTTTTTTGCCAGAAAATTTTCGATAGATAAGAAATAAGTCTAAAATATAGTTCATTCCTATTCTTGGTTGATGTCTATAATAGCCGTACAAAGTCTTTTTATATTCTAGAAAACGACCCATATTTCTAGATATTCTATTAACTTCTTCAATGTATGATCGAACGACTTCATCAAAGCATTGTCTATACGCTGGTTCGATTGATCGTACTGGTAGTTCTGTATTTGCTGTGTATTGACTAGCAGTAAAGAATGAATATATGGCATGTTCAGCTTGTTGATCGATGCTCGAATTTTTGTGCCGTGAAAATTTGTTATGATAATTATTTAATGTTTTTGAACGTGTTAAATAGTCGTGATTATTATTAGTTTTTCCATTTGATAAACTAGACATGAATGGAAAAGTGAAATCATTTGATAGTATCGGTAATGAAGCTGATGACAGAGCCGCACGAAGAGATCGATTATAATAACTATGTACAGCATCCCATAAGAAGTAATCTAAAAATAGAGAATTGCTTGTTTGAATTAGTGTTTATTTCTTTTTCTTTTTTTCTCAAGTTTACCTTGTGGTACACTATTATGATCACTATTAAATAACCGAAATGCATTATTATAGGATGACATAAGTTGCTCAGCAATATGTTGATCAGGCATATTCAATATTTTCTGTTGTTGTTTTAATTTTAATTTTATTTGTTCATTTTTTGTTTTTTGTATAATTTTAGAAAGATTTTTTGCTTGAAGTTTTATTTGATTTTGTATAGCAAGAATTTGATCATATACATCGATTTGACGACGAAACAACATATTTCGTTGTTCAATATCCATAATTCGTCGTTGTAAAGCAAAGTTATGTACACGCGTAAATACAAAAATGTCCTTTATTGAATGTAAACTAACAGCACGTAAAATATCTGTTGATACAAGATTTGATGCCCGATAGCCATCAGTCTTATTCGGATGATTATATAAGATATGTTGCATTTCATATGACCATGTACATGATGTATTCGCATATTTATGTACACATCGGCCAAGTTCAACATCTTCATGATAGGTATAAAAGTTTTTTAAACATTTTTTAATATGTGGAGTAAAACGTGCTAAAGTTTCTCTTGATAATATTATACCAGGTCCACCCATACAAAAGTTTTCATTTTCACCCAATGCTAACTTTCCGAATTCTTCTTTTGTTCCAAAACCTGGCTGACCGATGTAGTATGGTTTACCTGAAATATATAAAGAAAACATCATCTGTTTAGATAACAAGCAAACAATTGAAATAAAAGAAAATATTACGATTGTCTATTGAACGAAGTAATTTTTCTAAGTTATCTGTTCTTATATATACATCATCATCGACACGCATAAACCATTCGAATTTATTCAAATAATGATCATAAATATATTTCATCATAAGAAAAGATTTTTTCTGTGGTGGATATGCATCTGTAACAGATGGTAAACTAACAAGATTAATGCGTGTATCATTTGTTGTTGAACCTTCACTAGAAAAGAATATAACTTGTCCAGGAACTTTCTCAGCCCATGTACGCATCACTGTTGGTGCACGTGTTGTTAAGAAGTCTTTACTTGTCATTACAGCAATAAGAATTAGTTGTTTTTTCTTCGATACACGCGGTAAATTTATAGATGCAATAGGTACTAGATTTGTTCGATTATTATTATTATTGTTGTTGTTAGAATTCAATAGATGATTTGATTCCTCTTGCGAAGATAAATCATCAGTGACACAACGTTTAACAGTACAAAGAAGAAGAAGACCAAGTTGAAAGCCAACAACAGTACATATAAGTAAAATTATTAAGGATAACCACCATGATGGACCGCGAATATTATTTGTTAGACGATTGGTATTCGATAATGAAAGAACATTTCGATCAATCTTTTTATTTTTTGATGCTATAATTTTCGGATTCTAAATGAAAACGAAAAATAATTTGAAAAAATAAATAATATTCAACATATCATTTTTGAAAATATGTATGAAAATTTTATTTGCCCATTGTTGAACAACTGTACTATCTATCTCTTTTACTTACACTTGTTTCCCATGGGCTTGTTGCGCGCATGAAGAAAAAGTACCAAGAATCTTATGACTTTCAAAATAAATTGAGTGAATATTGATTTCAATTCAGTAGTAGCATTTTACTCCGAGGTACTCTTTTTTCTTCCTGATTTCTTTAAGTAGGTTTTTTTTTCTAAAAATAAATATTAATATGTGATCGAATGGCAAGAATAAAAATATTTTATATTATTACAATCCTCTTAATATTTTTTTCGATTGACAGCTCGAAGGCTCGTCGTAAGAAATCTCACTTCATTTTATTGGTAATGTAATATTTTATATATATCACGAAGGCGTTTTCTTACCCTTTCTTTCCGCCGCCGCCCCCCCCCCCTTCGCTTCTCAACCGTTTCTTGTCATTCTTTATTTTTTATAGTAATTGTAAGTGCCACAAACAGAGTACTGGACTTAACATGCCGCTAGTTATTATAGAAACAGTGATCTCGTCTAAGTTGGTTTTCAAGTATAAAGGAGTGTGTCAATAGAGTATACTTTTCTTCTGTGTTGAAAATCAATATTAGACCTGGCATCAACGAATAAAAAAACGACGAACTTGATCCACTGAAGGAATTCGATATTAAATCACAGAAATTGTATAAAGAGTAACCGAATAAACGAAAGTATTTTGTATAGTTATGTAAGTCTATATATATATATATATTACTTTTTGCATCCAATCTCTGGTAACCTTGTCCGTACAAAATTTAAAGAAAACATTTGTCATGTTGCTTTTCTTTACTGAAACATAATCAGTAATCTCGAAATGTATTCAATAAATCTTACACGAATCGTATAGAATACTCAATAGATTTGATTTACTTTTCCTTTATTTCGATTAAGATACTCTCAAAAGTGTGATGACATTGTCGATCACACTAATGAAGAAAAAAAAATCTACTCGTTTCTCTTTCGTTTTTGTTTTAAGTACACAAGATGATTGTACTTTTAAAAACAATCCAATAGTCGTTAGTTACTTTGAGTGAAGTAAATAAAATAGTCACATCTACGTAGACGAGAAATGATAGAAAAGAATTCTAAACTCAGCAAGACCATAGGTTCTCTTACAATAAATATGGTTAAAATAGTCATCTGAATTATATAGATTCGACAATGTTTCGAATTTCATAATATTTTACTCATCACGTTTTCTCTTAGAAATAGATTTTCATAGAAGAAAAAAAAAACAAACTTACAATAGAAAATTCTGTTAATAGAACTGATGAATGACTGATGCTATCATTGGCAGAATTCATGTGACCATCTGATATTTCAGAAAGTGGGTATGTTGAATGATTTGGTCTATGAGGATATTTTTGTTCGTCGCCGACTTTTCCAATGAGATTTTCAATTATTTCAAATAGTGTCGATAAAGGCATGATATAGTTGTTATTTGTAAAAAATAATAATGACGTTGTATTCACACCAATAAAAATATCAAGAATAATCGTTGATAATAAGACTTGATATAGTAATATACATATAGATGTTTATTGATGTGTATGTTTTATATGAATGATGTAAAATATTTTTTTAAAATCTGAATAGATGAAAGTAAATAGATGTGAAAATAAACTGATGAAGAATGACTACTGATAGAAAAAAATCAGTTGTTTTTTTTTGTTTTATTATTAGCATCATGTATGTGAGTATAATGTGACAACTTGACAACATTATTCGTGTCAAAGGCAGAACGAAAAACTCAACAAAAGTATCTTAAATGCGTGGTCAAACCATATTTAATAAGAGAACAGAAAAGAAAAAAAACTCCGAAATGAATGAAATGACAGCAAGGAAAAAGAAAAAAAGTTCGATTTATTTTCAAACATGATTAAATCATCAATTTTTTTTCCCGTAGCGACCATTACTATCCTCATAGTGACTCATACTTGGCGTTGTTAAATTTGAAAGATAGAAGTATAAAATATTAATTTAGAATAAAAATAATTGAATGTGAGGATACATGAAGTATATTCACCTTTTGGCAACTAAGTACACACGTCGGTTGAGAAGCTCTTCAAGTTCAATCAGTATATGAGAAATAAGTAAGTAGTGGCAGAAATATATAAATTTCAAAAGTAAACTTGAAACATACAGGATAACGCCCTAAGCAATAATCCATTCTGCTTCAAGTGAACAATCGTCAAGAATGAAATTCGACGAAAAGAAAAGAAAAGAAAAGGAAAATTTAATATTACTTTCTCGTCTTCTTATTCTATAAACATATACATAAACGAAGATTATAACTTGAAAGCATCAAGTAAGCTGCTTACTATAGCATCTATATTTATAATCCTTTTCCTTTCTTCTTCATTCATTACTGTTTCGGCGTAGATTTTCATTTAGTACAGCTGCCTACGCTACGGGTTATATGATCTCTTTGAGTTTCTATTTGAAGTCATCTTAACTCAAAACAACAACATTTTTATTAATCAAATATTTTTCATTCGAACATTTGAGTCGTCATGTAATATTTTCATTCGAAATTGTACGTCATGCTTACGCTATTTCTATTCACTACGAACAGTATCAACGTTAAGAAACGTCTTATCATGTATTTGAGTGTTGTCAACGATATTCTAGGTTTATGTTTTACTCTCATTCAAAAAGAAAACAATTAAAAAAGCAAGAAGAAAGAAATCTTTCAAGATTAAAATTTGATTCGAACTAGAACAACACAAATCACTGTCTTACGTCACACGATTCGTAATCGAATATTTGTTCACATAGGAGTATGCTCTAGTTGAAAAACAAATCATCTAATTATTTGTTCAATATTTTCATCAGACATGAGTCTTTGAGTATGTTATGTAGTTATTATTTATTTGTGAGAAAAACCGTCTCTAAATCTCTTAAGTATAATCTTCAATATAACGATAAACATGGTAAAATAATCTAATAGTACCTATTTGTTTTTTTCTCATACTCTTATATGCTGATTAGCTGTATTTTATGGGTGGCTTCTTTTTTCATCGGTGATTGGTCTATTATTTGTCTGTCTGTTCGCATCAATGTACTTTTATATTTTATGTTATCAACGTCATTGACATTGATCGCATAGTTTTTCTTTTTTTTTTAAAAGAAATTCGAATGAATCTCAAGAGAAAATTGAGAGTTAGGTAAAGTCAGTTGGGTAGTGACGAAAGAAAACAAAAGAAGAAAAACAGAGGTCGTGAGAACGTTTAAAAAAACTTGATCCTGAATAACAAATAATAAAAATCCATAGCACTAAATTAATTATGTATTTATTCATTGAAGAAGAGACGATAGAAATGCTTGTAATAACAAATATATGATATGCCTTTTAAGTAGAGAATAACGTTCACAAACCTGCTCAAGAACATCAATGAAACAGTGTATAAATTGGAAAGATAAACTGAATTGTCGAATTGATTCTATTTTACGAACAAAAAATTTCTTCCATTATACATTTTATCAAAGCATTATATTTCGTTCTAAAATTTTACGATGAAAAACACATGTAATTCTTCGAGAGGAAATAACCTTCATGTTCTGATATGTATATATACAATAGGCATGCTTAGTCTGGTGTATATCTGAATGTACGTACACATGGAAGAAAACAATACCGATATAATCTGTCTTTGTTTCTTAGAAAACAACAAAAAAAAAAAAGAAAACTAGAGAGAAAGAATAAACAATACGCTAGCAGATTCTTACTCATTTCTCTTCTCTTCCAGATGGTGAATATTAATCGTTCCTAACGATTGATAATTACTTGTGTTTCACAGCAGGATATAACATGTTCTTTTATTAATACTGTAGAATATAATAGCACAGCTGTATGCTAGTTGTCACTCACTCCACTATAAACCTGCTTTTCATATATACATATGTGTATACTGATGCTTGAATATAATTTTATTTTGTTAAAGAATAATATGCTATTGAACAGTTTCATCATGAAGCGAAGATTATGATTATTTTATATGGCTTGATTACAATGTGTTACTGAGGTTATACAAAGAAGTACTGACGTATGTGTGTGAATCCAAGCCTACTGAATAATATTCATTAGTAGAGTCGATTGAATGCAAAAATGTTCAGACAACGAATCTAATCAGAACAAAAATCGAACGAGTTTGTTTTTGATCGAAAAAAAAACAAAAAGAAATTCTCATATTGGTTAGAAATCATATCTGTTGATTTCGATGGTTTTTCATTGAATACGATTCAATATAGAGAGATTCAGAAAACTTTATGGTATGATAAGCTATGAAACTAGAACATAAAAATTAATGAAAACTTGTCTCGCATAGAGAATGATGAATGAATGTCTTATTGAAACTATAACATAGAATCGTCAGATTTTAGAAACATTCTCTAACTAATTTGCATTGAATCTTAACTCATCGACTACTAACAATTCAGTACGAGTATCTATTTTTCATAATTTCACATACATATTTAAAAGATCATTTTTCGCGATAGACAAAATGTATTTCATTTTTGAATAAATCATAAAAGTTCATGGCATGAATTGCATATTCTCTTGATTGATAAACTAATACATAATTCTAGTTGATGTATGATCATATTTCGAGAATTTTTCTACACATCAAGAGGATATCAGTTGTGATTGTTGCACGTAAGTACAAATACGAAAAGGAATTCAAGTGTAAAATTATTTCACGTTTCAAATTTCCGCCTTGAAGAAGTTGAAATAATATTTAATAGGGATAAAATATCTTTAATAGTTCTATAATATCATGAACAAACATAGATGATTATTTGACAATACGAAGTAAGAACGTATGTATTGTTTCAAAATTCGTTTTTCTTTTTATATTCACTCCTTCATATTTCTACTACTCAAATACGATGAGACGTTGACGGCTTTTTACCCATGTCATACTGTTGTAAAAGAAAAATAAATATTCAGACTTCTCATGTCATCGAATACTCCTATGTTTTATCACATAATCAACTCGTGTAAGAAAAAATAAAACTACATTACAATATGAACAATAAATCTCATGAATCTAAAACCATCCTTTCGACATATTCGAAAGAATCAATAATTAATTGACTATGATTGCTTTACCGATGAATGACTCCTTTGAGTAACCTCGAATTTCGACAATAAGACTGTTGTCAGTAGTCATGATACTTCACAAGATTTATTGTACTTCCTTTCGGAAATATTTCACTATCGTCTGAGAAGTTCAAGGACTTTCAACAACAGAGACTCTCGTTTGTCTACGAATTCTCCAAATATTAATGGAATTCTTATTGACGATCAACAGGATTCCCTATTAAAAACATTCTATCGAAATATTTTTCGAATTTTTCTATCAAATACAAGTTAGTCTACTCTCTCTTTGTAGATTGTTATACTAAAAAATACAACAATTGAATTCTACTTTGGAATCTATTCTTTATTTTCGTCCTACTATTGTTCAACCTAATATTGTTGAAAAGTATTCGTTCGCAAAAGTATTCACCATTTATTGTAACAAATATAATAATTATTTAATTAGTACATATGATCTTCTTCTTGTCGTAAACAAAACGTTGATATGAAGGAGAAGAAAGTTCAATCAATTGATTAATCTTAAATCATGTTTAATTGTCTATCATTTGTTATTTTTCTAGTAAATAAATTCTATTCACGTTAATTACAAAGACGTACTTTTTTCTTCTGTTCATTCGTTGTTGATTTAAAGAAACTAATTCTAACAGTGGAATATGTGAAAGATTCAGTTGCATTTTTTTCCCGACGACGTCAACAAACGAAATAGCCACAACAAAATTGGAAAGAAACCTTTGAAAAAATCGATAGACAAGTAAAACTGACGATAAGCATATGCACCATGCAATTGTATTTTAAACATTTCTATCCAAGGAATTCATAAAATTACATCTAATCGTAATATTAAAAAGTAGAAAAATTGAAGTTAAATATATAAAAGATTTTCATTTATTGACTCACAAACGTTTACTATATTCAAATCACTTGTTGAAGTATCTGATTTAAAGAGCATACTTCAGTTTTTTTTTCAATAGAATCCATCGAAAAGCAAGGAATTTCATTTGAAATAGAAATATTCATTAAAACTTAACTTTACATGGCATATTTTAAAATCAGATGACTTTGACAACAATCTACGCATTACTATATTTCAATATGATGATGAATTCTTATTCATTGTACAACTCGATCATTCAATGTTCTATGTCGAACCAATATCATGAGTAGATCATATGAATATCTTCGATCACATACATTCAAAAAAAAACAAGATTAACTTGAAAAATTTTGAAGTTGACACACACACACCTATGTTGTTAATTCTATGTAGAACAAGTCGTGATCATGTTGATAAGTTGGACATACGTAAAAAATAAAATACAAAATCATGCTTATCTATTAATTATTGAATTCATATTAACACGCAAACGATAGGCTTGTTGTGTACTCAAAAAGTGAGTACACTCTAGAATCGGTCAGTGTGTCCGGCCGTTAACACGATAACTCTTTACAAATACATTCGATTCAGCTGAAATTTTGTGCACAGAATTGTCTGATGAATATCTCGGTCGGCTTCGAAGATGAGAAGGATCCGGCAAGAAATGGCTGAGTTATCGAAAAAATTGTCATTTTTCACCAAGCAATCCCTGAGGTGGGGTACAGGGATTTTTTCAAAAAAAACTTTTTTCTCAGAATTATCAACAACGTATATAAATCGAATCAGTTTTTAACGCTGATTCCGAATCTGATATTAGTTTTGAACCAAATCGTAGCTTTCTAACAAAACATCGCCTGAAAATGCACAACAACTGCATCCAGAAACNGTTTTCACATTTATTTATTTTAATTTTACAATAATGATTCATATGTAATTAAAAGAATATTGTTTTAAAGATTTTTACATTGAAACAATAGTTTTCGTATAAGTGTAATGAAGATTGAGTCGAAATGAATAATTCATCGCTGAAAATT
The DNA here is from genome assembly GCA_900239685.1 of Rotaria macrura. Taxonomy (NCBI): domain Eukaryota; kingdom Metazoa; phylum Rotifera; class Eurotatoria; order Philodinida; family Philodinidae; genus Rotaria; species Rotaria macrura. The sequence continues at coordinate 41,529 of OENT01001017.1, forward strand.
TATTTATTTCAGATAATACTCATACAGCGATCAGATAGATTTTCTTTCGAGCATTTGTTAATCATCGTTACAAAAAAAATAATAATTCATTGGAGAATAATTATTGATTGGAAATATTGAGTAATATGAATCAAAATGTTAATACCAGAAGAAACGATAAGATAAATGCTTTGTGTAAGGGTCAATACATACTCTATTTTCAAATAAATTTCCAACTCAAAACTTTCTTTCACATCATTGTTTTTATAGTGAATCGATTTATATAATTTAAATATTAGAATTTTTACAAGCTATCCAAGAAAATAGTTCTTTCATTTCTAAGTTCTTTTTTATTCAATAGATCGAAGAATTTTTCTGTTAATAATCAAGATTTCCTGAGACGAAGTATTTCTTCGTGAATATGGTTTTGTTTTGTTTTCTTAATAAAGTTCAAACTATAGGTGAAAATAAGAATAGTAACATGATTTCATTCACAACGTGTAATATAGTTTGTATTCTTCGTGTTCGTAAAAACAAGAACGATTATTGAGTATATTATTGATTGGAAATACGGTATCACTTGTAAATAGACTGTAAATGACTACTGAATATTGAAACCAATGACAATAGATATAGATGTTTTGTCTCGAATAATAGTTAATTAGAATTCTTGTTTTTTTTTGTCTACAATCGATTAATCATCATTTTCATTTCTATTCTCTTTCACAATCGCATCTTTATATCCCAATTGTTCCATGAGTTTAGCATTTTTCATACATGCTGAAATAAATTCTTGTTTACTAATAAAACCATTTTTATTCTGATCCGATTCCATATATCGATCAGATAATCTATCGATGGCTTGTTGCGATAGATCCGGATGTATTCGTTTGAGCATATTGTCAATATCATCTTTAGTCATGCCTTCTACAATTGAATCATGTAATGGTTGTTTTAAACTTTGTCGTGATAATGCTTGATATGTATCAAAAACGGCACCTAATTGTTGTTCTGGTTGTGATTGTTCAGAAAATTTAACCAATGAAAGTAGATATTCTTGAAAAGATATTTGACCTGAATTATCTTTATCAATCATTTTAAATATAGCTTTACTTCCATTCGTTGATGTATTCATGGTTTTAAGTTGATTTTCAAATTGTACATATGTCATACGTCCATTTGGACTAGCATTGATGAATTGACGATAGTACATTAATATTTCACCTTCAGAAATATTCGTTAATTCATGTAGTTTTTCAAGTTGTTTTCGAGACATGTTTAATGATGAAACATTGCCTGTCGTTTTCGATGAACTACATGTGGTACCCATTGAGAGATAGCAAATAGAAATAGATCATCAAATAAATAATGTAATGAGCGCCTAGATCATGATTGATTTGTTTATATCGACTGTTTGGTTCAATATATAGCTAAACTAAGTCATATTTGCAAGAGATATTTTAGAATACAGGGAGGAAAAAAAAACAATTAACCTCGTATTGTGTGAAATTTGACATGATTTAGGTTTTTTAATTGCCACTTCAAGATCGACATCGTTCTCTCAATAAAAAAAGTGTCATTCATCAAGATGAATTAAGAAGCAAATTCGGAACAACATATTTTATTTCTGAATTGGGCCATGAAGGAAATTATTGTCAGTCATGGTAATTCTATGAATCGTGTCATCATGAACAAGATTCAAGGTGTTAATCAGAACGTGAACTCGAATATTGCAGCTTAATATGTGTAATCTTCTCCAGTATCACAAATGACATGTATTGAAATCATTTAATGCGATTGATTGCTTATCAGAGCTGAAATGTCATTGGAACAAGGTTCATGGTTTATGAAGCATTTTTTATTTCATTTAAATAAACGTATGAGCTAAGTCTTTTTTTTCTTCTGTTCATCATACAAACATTTTAGAATAGCCTTGAACGCTACACATATCTCATGTGATTCAATGGTCGAAAATAAATAGCCGATAAATCGAGGTCGAATATAAATCATATGATTCAATCTTACTCTTTCGTTTTTTCTTTTTTTTCTTGTTTCTTTTTTTCCAATTAAATTGAACAAACATACATATACATACGGTAAGCACAGTAAAATATCAGTACTTTACATATATCTAATGTATCGACTCATTCATATTGTACACGTACGCATTCGTCCATTCTGTAGATTTATTGCATAATAGATATATTTGATCGATAAGCTATTTCTTCAGGTGCCTCTTTCAACAGATTTTGATCTTCTCTCCTTGTGTTCATTCACATAGTACACTAATAGTAATAAAAATAGTGAATAGAAATAGGAAGAGATTTGACCTATTTTCTTTCTTTTATCTTTTTGAACAGAGAATCTAACATATTTCTTATTACCGTTTTTTTTTTCTTATTCAATATTCAATTATAATGCCTGTTTCAAATCCATCAATGATTGTCACCTTTATTTAGTCTATGTATTTAGGTATATGTGAAGGTGGACATATAATAGAATATGAAAAAATCTCGATAATTACAGAGTAAAAGGACAAGCAAGTGTCGCATATATATTGCTAACGAAATAATAATTTCATTGACAAGCATTTCATGAAGAGTCTGGCTTAAAACGAAAAGAAATGACAGAAGAAAAAAGAGAAAGAATTAGGAATATTACTTTGAAATCAAATGTTATACAAATAAGATTGAAAACAAACCATGTTTCTTTTACTCATGAGAATTCAGTCTGATGTCTTATCTACAAATAAAAGAATATACCTGAATGTTAAACGTATCATTTTTCAAGTGTATCTCATCATTATCATTATCATTTATTGTTTTTCATCGTTGAGGTAAAAATTCTCCGATCATGTCTGTCTAGCCAACACTACTTTAAAGTATAGAACAATTTATCGTGATTGATACGAGAATGTTTTTGTCTTGTGCGCCTGTGTTCGTATGATATTCTTTATAACGGATAACAGAAGGAAAAGAATGAAGACGGGTGTTGAACAAGAGATAAGATGGATATCATCTTCTTTTCCAATCATCATTGCCTAGGAAAAGTCGCTGAATATATTAGCAAACTCTAGATGGCCTGTTGGCTAAACAACAACCATATTGTGTCAGATGCTTGTTGCTAAAGGCGGAAAATGCTCATAGGGCCTGATTGTTCATGTCACATGCATATACATACATGCATTCATTCATTCATTTATTTATATTTATGTATATGTATGGAACAATGTTGCATAAATCGATCGCATTCCAATAGTGGCATCAGTAGGCAGCTAATCAACAAGATGTGCCAACACTCTATTATCCTTCAATAATTGCCTTCATATCTTTCTTCTTCTTTGTGTATGCGCATTGATGATAGAGAGAGAGAGAGTATTGATTAGAGAAGAAAAAGTGAGAAATCGAAGCTGAGAACGAACAAACGTTCATTGATGTGTATGTGTGTGTGAGATATTGCTCATCGACCGTTGCGTATGTGCCGATACATATGATTATCGACGAGAAGAAGAGACAGACAGAGAAAAAGAGAAAAATCGCCGCGTGCATCCATTTATGAATATCGATCAACTTGTCATCGTACATAGCCATAGCGCACACAGGATGGGTAGTGATGAAGACCAACGAACATATAATTCGTTTCAGTTTCCTTTTCTTTTTTTTTTTTTCTATCTTAGTGGATGAATGTAGTACGTAATAGGTAGATAAATATCATATTTTATTCATCGGCAATCATCGTAAGAACACGTCGATTCCGATCTCAGAAGTTGATAAAATAAATGAACATCTGCACGTTTATTTATTTTTTATCTTGTCTATTTAAAATTCTTTGTTCCTAGCATACAATTCTTAGTTATCAATCATAACATCAGTTTCACACTTGGATATTAAAATGCAGTAGATAGCGACATTTTTACTTAGAGGAAAAACAATATTGACATAATGTCAAGAACCATTTTTCATATTGGTAAATTGATATAAGGAATACATATTGTAACTCGTTTACTTCTATTTCATTATCAGTATTCAATCGTATGTACTATGGAATTGATCANTCGTACATTTGCTAGCTTAAATGTTTTTAGTCAATCAACGATGGATAGTAGCATGTGTGAGAGCTTCTTGAGAAATGAGAGATGGAACTGGATGGGGGGAAGGGGGGGGGGTTCAATGGTACATACAGTATAATGCATACAATGAATGCGTCAACATGTGTTCAATTCTTTTCTTTTTTTTTTATAGCTCCCTCTTTTCCTTTCTTCTTTTCTCCTCTGATGATTTTGTCGTTATTGTCGGTCTCCCTTATCGTCGTTCATTTTAGATTCATTCTGTCTTCGTCATCAATCTAAAGACATATTCCTATCATCATGAATCGACTTCTTGTTCGACGTTGCAGTATGTCGTCCATTGAAGAAGAAGATGAACCGACGACATCCGACGAAATAACGATTCAACCCGAAAGATTACAAACACAATCGTCACAACATTATCATCAACTACATCATTCACCATCAATTCCTGATTGGGATTCGGAATTGTCTGAATCAGAACAAGAATTCGACGATAACGATGATGATCTTCATGAGAATGGTGAAGAACAAGCAGCTAATCGAGCATTACAGAATTTTATACAAACATGTTCGAGGACAGTACGTATTTAGAAGACTTTCTTCCTATTGATTTCCATATCGAAGATCATTTGTAATTAGATAGCACTTATCAAGGTTATGTTAAAGGACTGATTAGAGAGTCAATATAATCATTGAGAGAAATAGACATAGAAAAAAGCAAATCAATCTACATAAATAACATTTGAAGGCAAGAGAAAGAGAAAATCATGGAATATCTTCGAGGAAAATTACAAAATCGATATGCATCTCTTCGTCTGGCCATTCGATTAGCATTGTCGTACGAAGACATTTAATGTACAATGCTCATTGATGTCAGAACAAGGTCATAAATTAGTGAAGTATGTGCACGTGCGTCTATTTCAAGAAATCTTTCGTCGAACAGTTGTACTAATGCGATGCAGTATAGTTCTATACACGAGCATGATTGTATAAGTATTGTCATAATTTGACCTTTTTGAGTTATTGTCATTTTTATATATTGAACTCTCTTTTATTCCATTTCTCTCCATATATATATATCTGTCAAGAAGGAGTAGTCTATTTGTTTAGTTAATGACGAGCACGAGGCGAGATGTGTTCTCTACTGTCAAGGTCTCATACTAGGATGCAAATAGGCACACGTTCGTGCTAGCAATGCCTGGTGATAAATTAAATGAACAGCAGTAGGTAGTGATAGTGTTTGTTTGATATGATGTACACTGTTGATTGCATCTTACATATTATATCGAAGGAAAAATTACGTATGTCGAGGACGTGATAACACGTTTTTCTTATGGGAAAATGAAATTATATGAAGAAATACGAAGGAAAAAAAAAGCAAATGATAGAAGAAAGACACCAAAAATGCAGTGACACGCATGATTTCGTTGTATAAAGAGAAGGCGGAGATGTGACTTTTGTCCTCTATTCACACAATTTTCATAGATCATTGAACACATTAATTCAATGTGAGATGAATATTGTATATCCTCACTGTTGTCCATTAATACAGTTTTCATATGAAAAGAAAGTGTTTATCCGAAAATTCAATAAATACACTATAAATCATTTAAACGGATCATAAATGAAGACTAATTCGATGATTATCATAGAATTTTTCTAGTTTCCCATGATATTCATTGAATACTCTGTATTTAGAAGTGTCTATTCAATGTAATATGTGTTAAACCTTTAAACACTGTCGTATTTTAATATTGATTGAAATGATACATATGTAATTCTTATATACTGACTTATCGTGTATAAATATGTTCGGATACATTCTAAAAATTGATGATATCATTTATGAATGAAAAATCCATCGTTCATGAATGAATCATCGTGCAAAATGGTATACATTGATAAAAAAAAATATATCATTAATAAACAATAACTGAAACGGATTGTTACACTTGATGAATTTCACACTACCGAGATTTTCTCGTTAGTAAAATAATAGCTATAAAATTTTTGAGATTTCTTGTTTCTAAGTTTTCTTTTTTAATACTGTTTTGAGTTTGCTTTTAGTGAAGAAATTTTCAAAAGAGAATATGCAGTAAAATATATATTTGCGTATGCTTCCATCTCGTTTATGTATTCTTCCGTCTTCTTTTTTTTAATACAGATATAAAAGAATTTGGTTCTTTGTTTACCTAGCTAAGTGATTGACTAACAAACACTTATTTGTCGAAAACTAATTTTATTCTTTTCTTTTCTTATGAAACTTAAAATAAATGAGAAAGATTCGTGGAAGAAAATTTATCTTCACATGCGTTATAGATTGATATTATCTAATAGATTAGTACATTAAGAAGGTTTAATTTTTACTAAAAGAAAAACAAATAAATTTTCACGGGTTGTACATAGAATCTATATGTTATAGATAATTGAATCATATTCTATATTTTTACTGATTTCCTTATGTTGTTGGATGTTCATCGAAGCAACGAATTAATGAATAGTAAACTTTGAAGTTCACTATCTGATAAACAGGGAAGATTTTTCTTCGTAACTTGAACTTTTGAAATCGAACATTTTTATGCATACATAGATTGAAGTATGTCATAGGAAATGTTTTGTAGAAAAGAATATTCATCTATCACGATATTAAATATCAAGACAATGCAGATTTTTTTGTGAAAATGCATATCGTTAGCAAGTATCTGTCAAAAGATCAACTATAGTAATAAACGACTATTGTCCTACACAATGAAAATCTATCGATTATACTAGTCATAAATCGACTATCGAAAACAAATAGTATAGATTGTTCAATATATGTTTCTATTCTGACATGAAAATTTCTTGTTCGATGAATTTCAATTCAAAGTAGTAGTTAAGAAAAATATGCAGTTTATCTTCTTCTTAGCTTCATAATTCTGAGTATAGTTGTACAAGAAGAAGAAAAATATTCATAACCAGTGTATATCTCTATGATAGAGAAAGAATGTTTTGCATAGTTCTATTTTTCTACCCTCTTAACCTTAAATACTATTTTTGGTTGATGTCGTGACATTTTCAGTTTTAGTTCATATTGAAATATTATTATTCTCTTTTATGTGAAGAAAATTAATTTGTTTTGTGTATATGTCTGCAAAGCGTGAAAAAGATAATTAAAAAAATAGTGAAATATCATATTGATATTCACGTTGATATTATTTGTGAAGATTACACCAATTATATGATGAATAGTGAAGAGAAGTTTGACGACTGAAAAATTTGACAATCAGATTTTATAGACGACTCTGAACTGCTGATCCAATTCGTGAACTCCGTTGAATCCTATTGTGAAACTATCGAATCCGATAGAAATCCGCTGGAAGTTGTCACAATCCTGGATATTGGATTCCAATAGGAAGTTGTCCGATGTCGGAATGATCGCGACCCTGGTCGGAGTACCGGGATTCCGACACTTCAGACGTTTTATAACATCCTATTGGGTAGCTTCGTCCTGAACAATGATAGAAACTTGCCAATATATCTATCCAAAGATCCTGAGGTTTGATACAACAAAATTGATTATCTTATTAGATGAACAACATGAGATTTATATGTCCATACAATGAGAACAATCTTTTTTCAAATAATCAAGAGCTCACATAGCTTTTCATAAAAGGGACTTAGTCTGTGATTAGATAGACGCTGCTTGTTACTATTAAGTATTTGTATTTGTGTAATAATCAATCGGTTTTGATTTTTTTGTTTTCTTCTAACAAATTACTCTACACTTATGATATGTGGCGCTTTATCTTTTCTCAATGATTTTTCGTAGATTATCAGCTTATTTATTAACTTGATTATGACCTTATTTAAATAATAACATGCGATAAGTAGTTTTTTTTCTTCATAAACAACAATACAACTTGTGTTTTCATATAGATAAAATAGATATCTCATATTGAATTCTAATCCAATATTTTATAACCAATCGATAATAAATAGAAGAAATTAGCGTAATTTGTATCTAATGAGAACACGTCTGTTTTTCTACTTTTATATATTACTTCCAGATTTCTTGTTCTCAACGTTTATTCGAAATGAACATTACTAAAAATAGCACATCTGTGCTACTTCGTCGTTGTTTTCTTATCTACGATGTTTTCTACTATCTGTTCACTCGATGCATACGAGTTTTAACAGAGTAATATGCCTCCTGCGAAGCGCTGTATTTGTTCCCAATCAAATTGTTTTTCATGTTGTCTTCTTCTGGGTACTATGTATTGCTTTTGCTGATATATGTGCACGCATCAGAGTAAACCACTTCTAAGTGTGTTCAATCATCAGTTTACTCATGATTCTTTATTTATATAAATGTATACGTATATATATATATATATATTCATTTGATTAAAGAGAGAACAAGAGAGCGAGAAGTGCATGAAAGAAAAGAAAGTTCAACAACTGCAAGGATTGTATACTCCTGTCTTTTTTTTTTCTTTGCTCATATATTGACTCATTCTTTTGTCAAGTAGCTATTCGTTGCTCATACATTCTTTGCATTGCAAGCTTAAACCTTCCATGGATACTGAGAATGTCGAGGTGAATTTACAATTAAACTCGATCGAAAATTATCTATATCTATAACGATGTATTATACCTTGCTTTTTTTTTGTTCTTTTAAATTTAGTATCAAACTCAGATAAACGGTAAAGATGGTTCTTATTCACCGTCTTCAATTAATTTGTATGGTAAGTCTCGTTTATTTATATTCTATATTGGTTAACATCAATCAAAAACTAAATTATGGAAATGAGAATATGTGTTGCGGTCATTACTATCTTAATGTCTCTGAAACAGGCATATACATATATGAAATACTATAAATGATAGATGATAATGATGAATTTGACAAGAAAAGCGGTGTGTTATATATGTTTCCTTAGAAAAAGAAAAGAAGAAGAAAATTATATAATATGATAAAACTATCCTGTCTGACAAGTCCAACTATACATTACTTGGATATCTATCTGTAGCTGACAGGGTGTGGAACGATGTCATAGAACTCGGCAGAATAGAATTGTTCATGCGTCGCTTAACAAGTGTCAATCAAATACAAAAGTTTCTTAGTATCATTCTTGAGAAATCAACATGCAGTAAAAATAAGTTGGTAATTATCTTCTTACTTACGAATACTGAACATACGTATAAGACAGTATCGAATCTCATATATTCTTGTACCTTATATCGACGAAAATCAGTGGTGCGATAGGATCAAATTTGTAATAAGATGAAATCAGATACTAATGGTTATATAATCATGATTCTTCTCAATATATATTGGCATCGTTATAAATGTGTCCTTGTAAGTTCAGTCACCCTGCAATACAGATGGGTATTCAAGCAATATGATTCTTGCTTCCTTTTTTTTACTCTTAATTTCCGTTTCTACTTCTAGCAATATTGTAGATGTAAGTTTTAAAATATGCCAATGAAAGTAACGCATAATGTACACATGCAAATCGAAGTTTATATAAATAAACTAATTTTATTAGTACCTCTTCTTATATGTCATAGTTCTTCTTCTATTCTATATGTGTCGCCGGCAAATATTATTCGAAACTTCTGTCATCAACATTCCATTATCTCTTGTCGAGTAGTATATGTTCGCTCATACGACATCGGTCTGTTTGTCTTACATAACTATTGTAGTACTACTACTCTTGTCCTCTCTTTAATGGTTACACATACATAAAATGGGAAGAGAGAAAGTACAACTGTTTCCGTCGGAACTAGATGTGTGAACATACGTCGTTCGTCCTAGTTGCTTCGACGTGTGTACTCTTGCTCTTCTTCTTCTCTTTCTTTTTGTCTATCATAATCGTCGATCGGAAACGCACACATAGGAGGTAATGAACAACTGCGTATGTATATCTTTGAGAGTAGGAAATAAGAAAAAGGGCATTATCGTATATCAAATCTTTCTTTTACATTGAAGAATAATAACAACTGTTAAGACAAGAGTATGATGAAGAAAAACTGAGCAAATTATTACGTGAATATAGCGTGGAGAGGTCATAAAAAGAGATAGTGTTCAGACGAATAACACACGTCACTCGTATAATTATACAATTCATCATTGTTATAATTTGTTTCTTTTTCTTAGACGAAGACGATTCCGCTGAACTTGACGCAATCATATCTGAATTACGAGATTTCAAAATACAATTCGAAGAATGTTCAAATCATTCATCATTATCTAATCAGCAGTCATCAATAAAAAGGTCTAATAAAATGGAACAATCAACAAATCATCCGTCACCGTCAATAACATCTTCTTCTTCAATATCCAATACAAATGGTTGCGTTAATGAACTGCGTACACTTGAAGATCAACTTGAGGCTGCTCTAGCTAGTTTAACATTAACAATTAATGATTGTACAACAACTAATATAGATTCTCAACAGCAACGTTCATCTGGTTCAAGTGCTTGTTCAAGTGGACTCGGTGATGAAATAACAAATGAAACAACGAATCTTTATAATGCATCAAATAGCAATCATCAAACAACGACAACAACAACGATGACGACTGTGTCATTTACAAAAAAGCTTTCAGCTACAAATACGACCGATGACTGTGATTCAGCATTTAGTGATAGTGGATCAACTGATAAAGTTACATCACCTAATCATGACGAATCGGTACGATATAATATGTATTCATTTTCTTCTTTTCAGAATTATTTCGACAGGATAAAGACGATGTTTCGTCACTGAAAATAAATATTCTTCGCATGATAAATTACTTTCCGATCGAGAGACGTGCATTTATACAGGACCAAACAGTTGCGAATACCTTGAATATAGTCCAGGTCCATAGGTTACTGCTACTGACATACTAAGCTTCGATAGTAGTGCTTAAATAAATGTCATGGTCATCCTTAGAAACATTAAGAGAAGTATAGTCGTCTATATTTGACTCGAACGCTATATACAAATGTAGTATTCAATCAGAATAGCTTATCGTAGATATCTTAGGTCAATCTACTTATATGGATCATAGAATAGAACTCCGGTAAAGTTATGTTTTTATTTTTATTTTTGTATATTACTCATGCATCAGAATCTATTCAATGTTCTCGTATGATGAAAAGAGAAGTAAATCAAAAGACCGTACGATTTTCCACGAAAACTAATGTCATGGTTACACGTCTATTATATCAAGTTGACATTTTGAAAATTGATTGATTCTATTGCTACTTATAATGCATAACTTCGCATTTTAGATTCATAAAGAAATGTATTTATTTATAGTATTACTCTTTCCACTATATATTTAAATAAGATGAAGAGAAAGAAATTTCTTCGAAGCTACAATTAAGGTTAGCAAAAAAATATTCTATGACAAGAAGGGAAAGTATCATTCTATATTATATTTCATACAATCAGAAAATCCTTCACGAATAATAATAAACTACGAGTGTCATAGCAATCTAGACAAGAAATCTGATCAGTAATGATTGAATAGTTACGTTAGATATGATACATATCAAGTCTTGAAAAAAAAACGTATCTGTACATGAGAAGTTGAAGCGAAGAAAAAAATATCTCGTAATCACAGCTTCGGATCTCTCTCTCTCTGCAGAATTTATTGATTAATATTTGATTCTTCTATCATTGGACAGTTTTAAAAAGAATACAACTAAAGTTATTTTCTCAAATGAAATCAAATCCGACAATTGTTGTTCTTACATTTGGTAACAAGTAAGAAAGAGTTAAGAGAATTGTTTTTATCTACGATTGAGTTTCTTGTCAAAAATAGAATTTAACATTCGATATAGAACACTACAATGAAATAAGAATGTTCATTTATATTAGATAACTTGTCATTCGTTGGTTACAATGACGAGTACAACAAAACAAACAAAATCAATAAACGTCGATCAAGATGATCCAATTTCGTCTCATTCTCAACATCCATCAAAATTACTTATTCGTACATATAATGATGATGGCTCAACAAAGAGTATACTTATTGATGATTCAATGTCGATACGTGACGTGCTCTTTGTGCTCGTTCATAAGAATCATCGAGAGCCTGATATTGATTATGCTCTCGTAGAAATTTTACCTGATCTTCATATGGGTAATGACAATTAAACTTTTTAATTAAAAACAAAGAAAAGAATTATATTCTTCTTCTTTCAGAACGTATTTTCGAAGATCATCAGAAATTAACTGAAGCTATTCTTATGTGGCCAACAACATCACCTAATCGTTTAATATTTACGAAACGACCAGAAAAATATGCTCTTTTTCGAGCAACAACTTCATTTATTGTAAGATTGTTCTTATGTATAAATAAATAATTTAATTTATTAAACAATAGGTAAAAGATGAAACGATGATCGTTTATGATGAATTATTAAAAGCACCTGATATGGATGGAATTATTTACTTGAAAGAAAAATCACGTAAATCCTGGAAAAAACACTTTTGTGTTCTTCGTTCATCGGGCCTTTATTTCGTGCCTAAAGGCAAAAGCAAGGTAATTAATTTTTTTCTTGTCTTGATCGTATTTTTAGCATTGATTTTTCTTTTTAGAAAGATCTTGTATGTTTAGCTAAATTTGAAAATGTTGAACTATTTTTTGGACTTGGTTGGAAAAAGAAATTTAAATCGCCAAGTGATTATTGTTTTGCACTGAAGGTTAATTGATTGTTTAGTTTTTGTAATATAGAGAATTGAATGAAATATTATTTTGCTTGTCCTTTGTTTTTGTTTGTTTTTTTAATAGCATCCATTAATACAAAAGAAAAGTTCAAAATATATTAAATATATGTGTGTCGATACGAAAAATGAATTTGATCGATGGATTACAAGTATTCGTATTGCTAAAGTATATTTCAAAGATTTTTATATGTTCGTATCGATAAAGAAAAAGTGAATTTATTTTCTTTAGTTTGGACAACAATTAAAAATCAATTTTCTTCTTATGGAAAAAGCAATGAATATTTATCGATCATCAGGTAAGATTATTTGTTGTTCCTCAAGTAAATCAGAAGTTTTACTTTGATTATCTTCTACAGGCTAACTTCATGCAAAATTCAGATTCCCCTATATTCTCTGGATCATCACAGTATCCCGGATCCGAAGATTTCTCGCGGATTACGGTGAGAATACATAGGATGCCGGGAATCCACTTTTCCCCCTTACTCGGAATTCAAATCAATAGCAGATATACATAGCAAATGATTGATTGATACGAAAGTTCAACCTAAACAGAATAGAGTCATGAACACATCCAAGATTCGTTTTTTATTCTTTGAGACACTATTGAGCATGTGTATATATCATCTCGTATCTGCTATACATCAGTTAAATTATTTTATAGAACGTACCCTTTAAAGAAGTTCTTATCGATTAAACATGAAATTAGTATTATATTTAAATTTGATCTTAGAAAATTTTCTTCTACTAATAAATTTATTCTAACAGATCTTTCAAAAACTAAATCAATTTACTGAATTGTCTATTCAAATGAATATACTCAAGAGAATGACTTAACTATTCTCAAAATTTCTCACAAAAAATATGTTTCACAAAGCGAAGTGTTCTAGAAAACTTTTTGACCATCTATGTAAAAAAAGAAAACAGAATTTGAATTATATTTTAAAGGTCGATTTGCTGCTGTGTGCGCTGCTCGTTCAGGAATATCGAATGAACAACAAAACAATCGCAACAATAATAATAATAATACTGAATTATGTTCTTCACCTATGCCATGTTCATCGATACGTGATCGTCAAGTTCTCAATCGTACACCCATTGTGCCAACTAATACAAATGCACATAATCCTTATAGTACTCCAAATACAACTCTATCACCTCAACCGAATACATGCACTAGTAGTATACGTAAGAAATCGTCTCACTTATTAGATTAGTTTTCATTTATTGTTTTATCTTTTAGTTACAACGAGTGCATTAGCTGATAAAGGACATAGTCATGAACGCGAGGAAGTTAATGGTAATGATGAAAATTCTCCTATTAAATCAGCCAGTTATATGGATGAACTACGTCAACGACTTGAACGTGTTCTTAATGATCCTCCGTCACCTATTCCATCATCACCGTCATCATCAACATCATCCCCACCGACTTCACTACAACCAACTTCAATTCCCATCGAACGTCATTCATGTCTTCCTGTTTCGAGATCATTTCGTCTTCCCGTTCAACCTTTACCTATACAAGTACAATCATTAACAGGCTATCGTCATACAGCTCTAACACGTTTTCCACTAAAACCAACAACAGCATCATCCTCATATTCACAAGCACAAACCAATTCTCTCATATCACCATCAACAAAAGGAACTATTCGTGGACCAACATTAATAGCTCCGCCGAAATTAAAGTCAACTATAAATACGTCGTCATGTTTAAGTTCAACAGAAAATTTACGTCTAACAAACACAAATAATTCTACTATTCAAACTTCATCAGTACTACCTCCACCGCCACCACCACCCACAATAGTATCACCACCGACAACAACAGTGGGCTCAACACCACTACCAAGAAAACACATACCATCATTACAAATATCAGATAGAAACTTCTCGTATAGAACAACGAATAATAACAATACGTGTGGATATCAGTACCATTTCGCTAATGGAAACTATCATCACCATCAACATCAACAGCAGCAACAGCAACAACAACAACAACAGCAGCTGCCACAGCAAATGAGTAAAAGTTTTATATTGCCAACAAAACGAGATGGTACAAATATGAATTTTTCTACTTCATAAATATTTCTATGTTATTTTCTTTTGTTTTGCAATATGTAGATCATCGTAGTGCTAGTTCATTATCGGTTGCTTCAAAATCTGATTCACTTAATCTCGATGAAGCAGATTTCTCTCTTCCATCACCGACATTTCTCGATGATCTTTCTCGTACATCGAATCAAACAAATAAAACTCTATCGAATTCAACGAAATCGAAACCAACTGTAATTACTAGTATGAATATGAACCGCTCGAAATTACCATCTTCAACAAATTCAACACAATTGAAAAAGCCTTCAACTATAGCAGTAACCACAACGACAAATGTTCGTCCGAATAGTCGGCAACAACAACAACAACAACATTCGTTGCCTGTTAAAAGTGGACTTGTACCACCTTCTCTTAAACTTGGAACATCTATGTCACAAACACCGGTATTAAATAAACCGTTAGTACCATCAACATCAACGAATTCATTAACTAGTAGTAAAATTTCAACAATAAATACGAATAAAACTGTTCCACCTGTGCCACCACGTAAATCGAGTATTCCTCGTCCTTCATTTAATGGCACGAGTCCATCTATTAAGCCTCAACCACCATTACGTGGTTCGTCAACAAATATTTTTCTTCATAAAGCACACGTCAGTCACTTATGATTGATATTCAACGAAATTTAACTTGATCTGCTTATTTGTCTGATTATCCCCGTGATAATAATGACTTTGATTTATATATGTATACTTGACGTAAAACAAAATGCTCGTAACATACATCTATGCAGTGAAACTTCTTTATTATCTTTTTATTTGTTTGCCTGTTTGATTTTTCTTTACCTTTTTCTCTCATTTTTTTTTCAATTTTCGAAGAAAACTAAGTTTCTATTTCAAATGAGAAAACTACATCATGTTATGAGATCATTCGACATCGGTACGACAACAGGACCTCATATTTAATTGATGTTTTTTTTGAAAAATTTCATATTGTAATATAACATATATATGATTACAGTTTATGTTTATGTTAATATTTTGAAATTTTTTTTTTAATTTTATTTTTCCGAGTACATTTTATCATATATCTCTCGACCGTATTCATCTTACGTCCATTGCGTGTTTTTTTTCTTTAGTGACCTTCAATTTATTATTGTAAAATAAAATGACACAGAAGAAAGAAATTTTTCTGTCTTATTCACATAGCAAAAATTGCAAATGACACGTTTGTATTTCAGTTTTTGTTTTCTCGAAAAATCCATTTGTATATAATCACAACTGACACTATGTCTCTCAAAATTTAATCATTCATTTTCGAGTAGAAATGAACAAATGAATCATAATCATGAGTCTTGAGATTGTTTTTGCATAATGGCATCATCATATGATCGATTTCGAATAAACGACGAATGACAAACAATGATTTTTTTGTTTTCTAATTATTACTCTGGTAACGCACACTTGAAATAGTTCCGACGCATGTTTTTCTCGTGTCATATCTTAATCCAGAAAGTGATGCCGTTTATTTCACATGACATAGAAGTAAAAAGATTAAGTTTTGTTGGACACTGAATATTGGATATCACGACACCTATTTTTAAGAAAAAAGAAAAATATTGATGATAAAGCATGTTGTCAGATTAATTGATGTTGACACGTATCCCAAACATTTCTTCTTGTAAGAATATCGAATGTCAACGGTATTTCATTGCATTTTATGAATGAAAAACTATATGATCAATTTTTAACAAAACTCATTCAATACAATGATAAGAAAACATTTTCTGAATGTATATATGTCTTTGACATAAACTTTTATTGTCTACATAATGTGAATAATCGTACTGTACAAATATATGTCTTCTTTGAAAAGAAACAGACAATGGAAATGAAATTTTACAACCATTGTATTCGTACTCTTTATCGGTGCATGCATTTTATATGATTCCTCATTTTCTTTTCTTTTTCTTTTTCTTTAACATGCACAATGTTGTTCAAGTAGTACTCTTTTATGACATCATACTATGAGACAAGTATATAATGGATGATGTAACTATATGTTTGATGCTCTTGTCAATGGAATGAAATTGACGAATAGTATGAATAGGAATCGATGAACTATAAAGAATCTTTCTTTTTCGTTTTTGTTTGAACAAGAAGAAGACGTGATTTCATCTTGTGTTCATACTTGAAAGTCGGACGCTTTGTTGTGCATTTAAATCGAACGAAAAAAGTCAATAGAGGAAAAGAAAAATTTCAAAAGACACATGCATACTTAGGGAAATAACGTGCGTGACGTTTATGACGTTACAATAAATCAGGGATCAAACGAAAGAATATCAGAAGAAAAAAAAAATCAATGTTGTATTGATTGTCATAAAAATTATCAACGACATCACGTGAAGTTAATGTGCAGGTATGTCAATTTTTAAATTAAAAAGAATAATAAGCAATTCAACTATGTCAACGATTATTACTAGCCGTGTATTCTTTGTAGAAAAAAAAAAAAAACTTAAATTTGAGATTGTGAAATAATTTCAACAGAATAGTAACTATATTCTTTTGTGTTTGTTTTTATTTTTATTTTTCTTCGACGATGTTTTTACGTTCTGTACATTTGTATACAATAGAACTTCTAATAAACATTTTCATTATGATAATTCTTGCTATTTTATACTAAGAGGTAACTATATAAATAAAAATACACGTGTCAAAATAGAACTATGATATATTTCTCTTTAATTTGTATTTATTTAAAAGATGATTCGATAAATGTTTACTAAATTTCATCGATGTTTAACTATGAGTTGAAAATGGTAAGACTTTATGAAACGAAATAGAATATATGTATACATGTACTGTCAAAATGAAATGTGAATAAGAAGATTTTCTTTTTTTTTGCTTCTTATAATTCATGTTGTGTTTTTGTATCTCGAGTGATTTGAGTATAGTGAAAACTATACTGCTGTGCACAATTAAGCATGTAGTCAGTGCGTGATAATAACATCAGTATTTATAAATTACTTGTCTTATTCAAAGTTTTGGATTTAGTTAAAAATCATTTAATATGATAAAGAAATTAATTTCCATACGTAGGAAAAAACTAAAGCATGATATATTTCTTAAATGTCAATTGACAATGGCATGACCTGCGAAAAAGTACTCGTCATACATTTTATTTTTAATAAATTTCATAAAAATTCATTTCACTTAAATTTTTTTACATAGTAACTTAAATAGTGTGCATACGGTAACTAACATACAATGAATCGTCCAAAAAAATAATTGATACTCGTCTTATATATGACATACATAAATAGTCTATATTCATGAGAAATATAACGATAGAGTTCAATGAAGGTCACTTCCTTCAAAACATGCACTCTTTTGTTTTCTAAAAGTTTTACGTTTCATTCGATCAATATTAACAAAAATAGAATACATTTCTTTTTAGAATCTCTCATAGAAGATCATCGAAAACAAAACTTGGTAATTATCAATTGGAGTACTATATTGATTGTAACAGTTTACAAAGTGTTCGTTGGTTTGACTTTGATCTATGACCTTCTTTCTTTATGATGCGGATAAAACGGAAAATATTAAGATTACAATTATCGATTTACATAATCATCTTAGTCAGGTGCGTTATTCAATTTCATATATTATTCGATTATGAACATAGACAACTAGTTAATAGTAGAAGGAGAAAAAAAAACATTAAAGTTTATCACACAACAATACAAATCATATGATTCGTAGGAACATGTTTTAGGTTACTATATTTTGTATTTTTTAGTATGTATTGCTGAGGAAAAATAAGAATGAACGAATTAATTTCTATGCTGTTGTCATTATGTTTTTTATAAATTTCTTCATGCCAATATTGACAATATGTATGTCTACGAGTAGTTTTCCTTCTATTTTTTTTTCGTGCTCTTGCAAGAAACATTTCAATTCTCTGGATAACACTACAGATTAACAAAACATATTGTTGACTGTCATGTTGTTCACACATATTTTACGAGCATGATAGGAAAAAGAAATATTTTTTCAAAACTTGAATTTTTCGTCACTTCTACGCTAGAGGCAACAAGTGCCTAATTTTAGTCGTGTTATTTAACTACGTGAAACTTCAAGTTGTTTAAATATAGTGTACACAACTGAAAAGTATCAAACTAAAATGTCTAACAAAAAGTGTTTCAATGAATTCTTTCATGTCTATCACACTGCAGTGTAAACTACTTCCGTGTGTAGTAAACAGTATCTAATCGAGAAACTATATTCTAACTATAGTGTGAAATTTGACAATATTTTTCTTCAAATAAAAAATTGTGATTTTATTGATGACTAAACAAAAGGAGATTAGAAGATCGATGTAAATATCAACCATTGTTGATTACCATACATTTAGTGTTAGATGAAATAGTGAATTGAATTTCAGCAACCAAAAAAATACACATGAGAGAAAATTTTCAGACGTCTAGTAGTTTGCATTTCGTATGAGACATGTTAAAAATAACTTAAAGTAAATTATTGACTGATAGTATTTAAAATTAATTAAAAGAAAAAAAAGTATTTTAGGTACTTATAATCCGATCATCATATTTCAGATGAAATTCATTTATGGAATCGAAAACTTTACCTATAAATACATATATTGTAAAAATTGATTTGTTCTCTAGAGCAGATGAATTTTAACGCTCATATCTATAAATATCAGTAGAACGAAATTGTCAGTGACTATTTCTAGTTATTCCTAATGCTTGAGTTCGATGATGGCAGTAAGTAATTTAATAAAAATCACTTCTCTACAAAAAATACTCGACTGTAACGATTTAAAAAAATAAATGTGAAAACGTCGGACTTATGTCCGAGAGTTATGTGTATTTCAAAAAGTGAATGAGACAAATCAGTCATTCTAGAATGTGTGCACTGGTAAACCTTTTTGGGAAACTACAAAACTACTGATCATCTCAGACATATCTAGGCAATTTTGTTTCTGGATGCAGTTTTTGTGCATTTGAGACCATTTTGCAGCCAATTTTTTGTTAGAACGCTGCGATTTGGTTCAAAACTAATATCAGATTCGGAATCAGCGTTAAAAACTGATTCGATTTATATACGTTGTTGATAATTCTGAGAAAAAAGTTTTTTTTGA